>JANAVB010028020.1:0-45545 GCA_029216955.1 Iris pallida
ATATCTTCTGGTTAATTATTAGTTACTTTTTAATCAACCATTTTTAAATTACGTGATACTTGAATTTCTATGTTAGACGACGTACTGGTGGCCCCCCATCGTGAGGACGCGATCCGTATGACCTACAGAAGCGCTGCCTCGAAGAAGATACGGGATATGATTCATGACCTGAAAATGGGGCATACGAGGCCGAATTGGATCCGGCAGGAGTATTATGAGGACCTCTTAGGTATGATGGATACTCCTGCGTACAAGGAGAAATCGGAGAAGGCGAAGGCGAACCGACAGGTCGTGGGGCTTTATACGGGGGGATCAAGGCCCCACGCAGCGACGCTTGCAGATCTGGTGAGATACCGTAAATTCATTTCACTATCGAATTAGGTATTATTAATATACAGAGTTAATTAAGTTATATAGAAATTTCGTATGCAGGCCCAACGGGCGGTAAAGGAGGAAAGGGCGCTAGAATCGGTCACCATGTACGACATATTCCAGCATACGCACAAAAGATGAAAGGACGGGAGCTTCGTCGACGAGAGGTCCAAGGAGACTGATGTAACTACTTATGTTTATGAGATTTACGTTAGAATTAAAAGTATTCGGACTATAACTTAGGTAAACTTAGGATTCACACTTAACTTAGTAAAACATAGGATTTAAATTATAACTTAGGTAAATCTTATAATATAAACACATTCATTTGATAGGCTGCGTATCGTGAGGCCCTTAGTCTGGCTCAGTTAACTGACATCGAGGATGTCGGTGAAACGACGCCCGCCCGAACGCCCTCTTCTTTGGCCGCTCGCAACGACTTGTTCGTAGATACCGTCGGCGGCTTTAAGAAAGGGCTCCTGTACGGAGTCGGCTCCCTAGGGCCGTTGCACATGGCGACGCAGAGATTTCCACCGACACCGCCTCCTCCCGTGGCTCCGGCAGACGATGATGTTAGGTCGCAGCTTACGCAGCTGCACGAGACGATGTCGTCCTTGCGGAAGCAATTTGCCATGTACTTTCTGCCTCCGTCTGCTGCTGCCGGTCCGTCTGCTGATGGTGTCGGTCCGTCTTCTACTGGTCCGTCGACTGCTGGTGTCGGTCCTTCTTCCGTCGGTCATCTTTCTTTCAACCCTGATGCCCCTTTGGTACCGCCTCTGACTGTGACGGCACTCCTGGATCTCATGTTGCCAAAGCAGCTACGCCGACTTTCGAGCAGTGTCTACGACGGCTTGTCGCCGTACCTAGTGGAGAAGTATATTCGTCGATTGCAGCTGGGATTACCACCACCGGGCAATCGAACTCCTCCTTCTTCTTAAAATATTGTAATTAAGAAAATTTGGAATATTTGTGGCAATTTTGGATTAATTGTGCTATAATCGGATTATAACGACGGATATTACGTTACTCTTCAGGATAATTGATGTCTATTTTCTATTAATTTGGTTTGGTCTATGTGATTGTTAGATAATTGGTGTGCATTAAATTCGGATGTGCATATTTGGTCTATGTAATTCTTGGATAATTGGTGTGCATTATATATTTGGTCTATATGATTGTTGGATAATTGGTGTACATTATATATTGGTTTGGTTTATGCATATTTTTGTGAACAGGGAAAGTGTTGCATTTTTTTTCTAAAAAATCTCAGTTAGCGACGGACTAGTGACCGCTATGCGACGGATATTTCTAGTTTCCGACTAATTGTCGACGGAATTTCCGTCGCCAACTGGAGATTAAAACTGTTTCCAGGTAGCGACGGGTAGTCGACGGAATATCCGTCGGCATGGTTCTGGTGGTATATAGTTCGACGACGTAGCGACGAAAAATCCGTCGACAAGGTTCTGGAAATATTGGACATTTCCAGAATCATGGCGACGGATAATCAGCCACTAATCAGTCGCTCTGTCGACGTCGTAGTGACGGAATAGCGATGACGTATCCGTCGCCATGGTTCTGGAAATGCCAGAACATGGTCGACAGAAAATCCGTCAGTACGCCGTCGCTAATTCGTCCTTTGTTATCGACGGCGGTCGACGGAATAGCGACGGAACGATACACTCTGATACGCTATTACGATGGTTTACCTACGGACAGTTACGTCGCTATTGTCTACACAGTTCAGTATTTAATACTTGTAATGGACGAAAGTCCGTCGGAAAGTAGTCGCTCATGCTTCGTATTGTGAAGTCGAAAAGCTTTCGCTATTCCGTCGCTTGACGACTACGTAGCGACGAACCTTTATTAGCGACGAGCTGATTGCCGACGGATTATTTTGGCCAAGAACCGTCAGTGATCGGTCGCTAATACAAATTTCTGTCGGACTGGCGACGGATCTGGCCGTCGCTAAATCGACAAATTTTGGTAGTGGTTGATCGCCGAGCCCTCGCTGGCTATTTCCTTCATCCGTCGACCGGATCTACACGGTGGCTTAATTCCGACCACCACCTCATCTCTGTCCCCGCGCGCCTCCCTCTGTCGAGCGCCATCATTCCCGGGGTGAGCTCTCCATTTCCCTCTATGTCTCCCCTCTTCACTGTGTCTCTCTGTCTCTCTCTTATGTTATGGTTTTCAAATAGTTGAGGGAAGTAGCTGGGCCTGAGCCCAGTGAGCGGTTGGCTGGGCTCAGACCGGTGGGTTTTTATTTTTACTTGATGGTTTAATTTAATCGGGCTTGGGCTATAGCCGTTTGAAATTATTTAAATGTGCTGGGCTCAGAGCCAGAAACTCTATAGTTGTTAAATATAAACTTATACTTAATCTGGATGGGATGGGCCAAGTTAGTCCAGGCCCAACATTTGACATTTTAGCCTATATATACTTCTATACATAATAATACCTTTGGAATTTTAGTGATATTTATTTATATAAATACTATTAGTAATTATTATCTATATTCTTAAGAAAGTAAATACTGTAGTATGGTCCTTGTAATTTCTTATATATAAATAATATATATGTTGTAACAAAATATTGTCTATGGGCTTGCCCCTTATTTTTGGGCTCTTATATCGTATCATTTTACTAATTATTATTATTAGTTATTGTTATGATTATTACTATTACTCACGTTATTTTATTATTATTGTTGATATAGTTATTACTAATATGTATTTAATAAATTTCTAAAATTTGTTTAAAAAATGTGTTACTAAGCCTTACTTCTATTTTCAAAATTGTGTTTTAGCCCTAAAGCGATTTCAAGTATTATTTTGGTAGTAAAAAGGTATAGTTTTAACATTTAAATAAATTTCCAAAAATAGTTATAATATTTATTTACGAAAATTCTTTGAAATATCAACTCTGATCATGACTAATCTATTCATATTTTTTTCGGCTAACTTTGGGTTTTCTTCACATCGACCCTAGCCAATTGGACGATTCTGGATGCAATAGTACTATCAGTTTCACCAGCTAAGGACCCCAGGCAAGTACAGTTTATTGTCTGTTTTCGATGTTGATTTTCACTATATTTCACTGTTGGCCATTGGTTATGTGGTTTTGTCATTTTTATATTCTGCCATAATTTGTTGAGTCGGGAATGAGAAGTACCAAGGATGTGTGATCCGACCATAGACATTGTTTATTTTCTGCAAGTAGATCTCGTAGACATTGTTTAATTCATGCAAGTAGACCTCATAGACATTGTTTAATTCATGCAAGTAGACCTCGCGGTATAGTGTCCCAGACCGATCACATATCAAATGTACTTCTAACAGTTGTAAAGGTATTTTAGGTTATTTATTTGATGTTAATTTTTCGTCTTTTCTCACGTCTTTTTCTGTTTTTTTCAAAACATATAATTGATGTCTAACCTCTGTCTTATAGTCATTTTATATATTGAAACTGCATTCAGTTAATTGTACTCGTTCCATCCTGACTGGGTAATCCAACATTTTTTAGGTTAATCGCGACTTATCTTAGCTTTGGGAAGACATGGGTATATGCGGAGTCCTAGTTAGATGGTTGAGTATTCAGTTACTAGCATTTTATAATTCCTTGTGAGACCTTGTACTTTGTATCAAATGTAAATGTTGAATATTGTAATCCATTTAGTTTTGTGAATGAGCAAATAAAGTATATTATTATTTTGTGATATCGAGCATCATGGCCTTGACAGCGTTCTACCGTCGACACTGTGGCGTAGGCTGGCTTGGACACACACTCGTATCCCGAAAAGCGGGTACGGGTCGTGATAGAGTTAGAGAGAGCGGGAATTCCCCCCGCCTAATTTTATTCGTGTACACGTGGACTGCACACGTGTACACTTAGTTTAGGAGTTGGCTTGCCACGTCATATTTCTGTTAGCATAGGGACGGAAAGTTAGCACAGAGACTGTAATACATCTTAATTATAACGTATGTTACTTTTAAGTAAGGAATAATACATGAGGTACTTTACTGTTAATTGGGTCTAAGATGGGGTACCACCGAAGCAATTGAGCCAAATTGAATGCACATTGAGGAGGACGGGCCTGCGCTCATGGAGTCCCCAAGTTTCAAAATAGATCATATATATAATATATAATAAATTAATTAACTAAAATAAAAATATAACAAAACAATTGTTGTCACTAAGATTTAAGCTAGAGATTTCTAGTACGTTGACATAATAACCACCACATCACAATCCTTTTGAATTAAGAGTGGCACATAGTACATTTTTATTTTACTTTAGATATGTCATGTTGGTGTTTCTATAATCTTTGGACCATGGGTCGTTGTTTAGTCTGTCGTAGACTAGGACCGCCCATGTGCACATTAGATAGATGAGATTTAAAACTGAAGAACTTTTATATTGAATAATATTTGATATTCTTGAATGCATCCTCTCTTTTATTTGATAATATTGATTAGTATTTTTTTATTGTCCTACGTCCTCCGTTTATGCTGCACATTCTTCACTTCCACATTTTTCATTCTCACATTTTCATTTATTAAACGAAATGAATAATACGCTCTCATCCCAACTCAAATTCAAATGAATAGGTTGATGGATGCCTCTCACCACATCCACTTGGAGTAGAGGTGAATAATACACTAATATATGAAATTGTACTTGTGTTGGATGCCCCCCACTGCAAATCGATTTCCTAAGCACTTGGGCGCATGCCTCGCCACTACCACTAGGCTAGGCTAGGGGTCATTGGTATATACAATTTCATAGATCAGTGTTGATTATATATATATATATATATATATATATATATATATATATATATATATATATAATTAAAATAGTTCATTAGTTAATAGGGATAACTTAGTAATTAAAAATATTGTCTTTTTGTCTTCCTAAGTAGTCTTTCTAAATTAAAAAGAAATTAAAATACGTGCAAGGCACGTACATGTATGCTAATAATAATAATAATAATAATAATAATAATAATAATAATAATAATAATAATAATAATAAAGAACTATGGAAAATCTGGGAGCAGGCAATCCGGGCTATCCCAATGACGGTATGGCGACTCGGCTCGATCTCCTTTCTGGAGCTACTGGAAAGGGAGATAGGAGGGATAGAGGTCCTCTATTCATGGCTGTGTGATGCTAGTGGCTCAGGCGAGTGGCATATGGTGGTGCCTAGGAGAAAAGTTAAACCCCTTTCACAGTAACGACGGAGGCGTAAAAACTAGCCATCGACTGAAACTAGGAGAGCTAAGAAATCAAAAACGTTGGGGAGAAACTGATCTATGGACCAAGGGGAACGGGGAAAGTCTTTAGCTAGGTCATCCCAATTACGGAAGGTCGTCACTGAGCTACCAGACAAGGTGTCTGCTACCCAGCAGTAGGGGCCAAGGATGACTGAAGTTCGACTATAGGGAATGTGTGAGGTACTCCTATCTGAAGAAGGTCCAATCTCATGGGCGAAAATGTGCATGTCTCCTTCGACCTTTATGCAATACTCCCCCAAAATTGTCACCCCGACTGTGGTGGAGAATCGAAAGAGAGTGATTGTGACCCTTGATGATCTGGCCTCTATGGAGGTTGCGTGGAAGCACACCTTTATGCTTTACATCATGGGTGATCGTCCATTATATGGGACGTTTAGAGCCTACATCAACAGGGTGTGGAAGCCTACGGGCCACCTAGACATCTACGCTAGGGAGAATGGATACTTTCTTGTTAGATTTGAAAAGCAGGATGATATGAACCGTATCCTTCAATAGGGTCCTTATTCATTCGATGGACGCCTTATTGTGATGCGTAGATGGATGTCGGATTCGAAATATGAGAGGGAGCGATTATCCTTAGTTCCGATATGGGTCAGATTTCCTAACCTCCACCCGAGGCTATGGAGTGGGTCTGTTATCACGAAACTAGCGAGTCTTTTGGGATTATTATGAAAATTGACGAACCACGGTTACTTTACTCGATTAATTTTTGACAAGATGTTTGTGGAAGTTTCTGCGTCTGAGCCTCTTCTCTCTCGGTTCCCATTGAGCTCCCTGATAGAACAAGTGATCGAGCAAAGGGTGGAGTATGAGTGGGTTCCTCCCTTCTGTCCCGTTTGCAAATGTTTTGGTCATTCCAAATATGCATGTAAAGGGAATGAGGAGATCATCTTACTTGTAGCTGACAAAGATGTTAATGAAGTTCCGAGTCCTGATAAGGAGGATGACAATGGTCCTAGTAAGGATACTACCTCGGAATGCAAGGTATAGAAGGAGAAAGGATTAATCAGACCAGTTCAGTCAATATAGGGGTTGAAAATTGTCACGCCCCAGAACCAGAATACTGGAGAGTGGGGGCAGACATAGCCAGCTACGTATAATGAAATGTGATCCACTCCACTATACGGTCACGGCTATCTAGAAATATGAGGGTTTATCTACTACAAGCCATCAGTCTCCTATGGTCAATAACAAGCCTAGTGTCTCAATCATAAACAAGTAAGTAAATATTACAAGATATCAGACCACCAAATACAATTGTAAGACGTCCCAAACATTACATATCCAGATGATCATGAAGCTAGTCGTACAAAATATGATAGCAAGGGTTAAGTCATACATGATCAACCTCGAGTTGCCAATCATAATCATGTACGCCTGTAGCAGACAGAAGTAAGTGCATCGAGCTAACAAGTGCTCGTCGGCTAAATGCCTCAAAAGAAAATGTACAATAAAGTGGGAGAACAAAAGAAATCCACTCGTTGCCCTGGTTACGCCTGGCGGTCACCATCGGGCTGGAAAGCAGGTAGATCCTTTGCTGCTGCTCCGGTATCTGGCCATACAAAACCAGCTGGGTCAGACCCCAGAAAGAGCAAGTGCCACAAAGGAGGCGTCACTTAAGAACTAAAACCAGCAATCAGCACAAGAATATAATTAATAATAAGAGACAGTAATTTAAGAAAAGCATGACTGGTGAATATAAAAGACAATCTTGTACAAAATCAATAAAAGACAGGACATACTGGAAAAGCATGACAGGATGATATACGATGAGATAACCATGTGACTATTCAGATAACCAGGTTACAACCCGTAAACCAAACAAGGATCGGGGTTGTAACCCTTCGTCTGAACAGAACTTGGTTTCTCACCATTTATCGGCAAGACAAGATAAGAAAACAGGTCATATGACAATCTTACATGATCAAGACAAGACTAGACTGAATAAACTCTATCCATTCATTACACGGCCAAGCAAGAATTACGGCTTGATACTTTAACTAACTAGGGTTATCACAAGCCTAATTACTACAAGATGTGAGATTCTTCCAAGTCCGGTTACCTGTTTGTTACTACCTGAGTGACCCCAGCAAAGAAAAGAAAAAAGGATAGCATGATAGCAGACACACTGTAGTAAGATACATGTGTCCTAAGGTACCACACTCGACGGCGGGCTGGAAGTGCGCTCATCTCGACGGATAGCAACAAATCCCATGTATATATATATATATATATATATATATATATATATATATATATAAGGCCGGGATCAAAGGGGCAACAGGTAACTGGAAAAGTCTCTCCATGAACTACTTGATCAATCTAGTCATTAATCCTAGCCATATTCAGTATGAAATCTCTGACCGTAGGAAACCAGGGATTCATGTCCTAGACATGATGCAAGACAAGACGGGTTCATTTGTACAAACACAATCACCCACGGTGTCCAGGTCATTTATTCTTGTCAAGTCGTTTAGTCGTCACAACAACATTTCAAGGAATAACATGCCAGGTTTATCATGTCAAGAGTGTGCCACGGCGGGCCACCATCAAGAATTATCATGTCAAGTTCATTGTCAGGAGTGCACCACGGCGGGCCACTATCATGTCAAGTTACTCATGTACAATTAGCATTTCAATCATGTCCATCAAATCGTGATTTATCAAGTTCAGGACAAAAGGCGTAAGGATATAAAATGGGCATAAAAATATACAATAGGAATAAAGGTGTACTCCATAGGAACTCAAGTTACATAGAGAGCCACAAGACTTGGATATACCAAAATAAACAAAAATAAAATACGAGACATGACAGAGCCATGCGGCTCGGGCAAGGCTCTCCTGCGGTAGGATTAATCAGATACATGCGGCTGAATTATGGGGTTCATGCGGCTCAGGAAATCCGAGCTCATGCGGCTCAGGAATGAGCAGAGTCCTATGCGGTTCGGGGAGTCCCAGCCTTATGCGGCTGAAGGGGGAATCGGGCTTATGCGACTCAGAGAACGAGCCTCATGCGGCTGGGTCAATCAGGGTCATGCGGCTGAACTCAGAAGTCCATACGGCTCAGGACGGGTCTGGATACATGCGGCCCGAGATGATACGGGTTCATGCGGCTCAGGAATGTGGCGTATATGCGGCCAGCGGGAGATGGGTCATATGCAGCTGGAGAGACTAGCCCTCATGCGGCTGGGAACGAGTCTGCCTTATGCGGCTGAGTCAGAACTCCTTATGCGGCTGAGCAAGGGCGGTTCATATGCGGTTGGGGACGTTCAAGTCCATGCGGCTGGAAAAGACTTGCCGCATGATTGTTCATGCGGTCAAGTACTGCCTATGCGGCTCAACTGTGCTTCTTCTCCAATTTCCGAGAAGAAGTACACCAAGAAGCCATGGCTGCCAGGATGCATAAAACCTCCATCTGGAGTCCAAATCCGGACTTCTATAGGTCAAAATAGGGTAGAACGAGCTACTCTACAACATGGAACCAACAAAACTTGAAAATAACAATGTTAAATAGATCAAAACCCAAGAAATCCGAAAATATATAAACTCAGATCTACAAGAATCTAGCCATGGAAATTGAAAATGCCAAGTACTAAAAGTGTTAAAATGATGCAAGGAAGAGAATGAAGCAATAATATTTGGGTTCCTCCATGAACAAGGTGCACTTATCTAGCTCTCTCTTCCTCTCTCCTGGTAGGTGGAAGAAGTAATGGTGGGGAAGAAGAGTAATGAAGAGAGAGAAGGAAGTGGGGGTTAATAAATGGTAGTGGTGGTGGTAGGTAGGGGGTTCACCCTTGGTTCAAGATGAACCAAAGCAAATCAAGCCAAGCCGAACCAACCCAATAAAACCAAGCTCCACTAATCAGAATTAATCCATGAACCATAATGACAATTAAACCACAATGCTAAATATTAAAATAAACCACAACTAACTAATCAAGGAAAAGAGAAATACGGGTCAGAAATACGAACACGTATAAAATACGTATCACAAATTTCGGGACACTATATCCTATCCACCTTAAAAGAATTCCGTCCTCGGAATTTAATCAAGAGGCTAGAGATGTCGGAACAGCTATACTATCACAAGCAATCTATGCTACCAATCAATCATACAATCATACATGCAAGCAAGGAATCGAAGTGCAAGGCATAAGGAAGATATTACACCTCACGAGCCAAACCGATTGGGATAATCATGATCGGATATCATCCTCACACTCCCACGTTTGACTCTCTCAAAGAGCGATGAACTCAAGCAACACGAACTAAACTGGTAGTCTTGCGCTTAAGGTCTCTCTTTGGTCAAACAGGGACACGGGCCTCTCCTCATACGAAAAAGGTTGGTACCAATAACCGTTTTCGAATGATCTAGGAAACGGCTCGGGCCCGGGATATACCGTTATAATTAGGATACATGAAACATGACATGTATCCCGTATAACGATGGCGAAAAGCAAGACAATAGGACACAGATACCTCTCTGCCGATTCTGGATCTGGGCCTGGGCCAGAGCGAACTACTGAGGCCTCTATTGCAGGAAGGCCTGGGCCTGAGACGGCAATAGACCTGGGAACGGAAACTGCTGTGGTTGGTGAACTGGAGCTGGTTCTGGTGCTGGTCCCATAACCGAGGGACTAGTTACTGTCGACGATGATCTGTTTCTGAAGGACACAAGATCCTATTATGTGGTCCGGCGAACCACAAACCAAGCACAATCCCTGTGCTCTGCGGCACTCAGTAACAACATGCCCTTCCCGTAATGAGAACAACCGGTTGCGAAAGGCCGCTTCTGCTGCTGCTGCTGGGGATAGGTCGAGGCAGAATGCTGTAAGGAGGTAACCGAATCGGTCCTCGTAGCTCCAATGGTCAGGGCCCTAGCTGCTGGGGCCGGTGCTGAGGATTGGTTCATCTGGTCGTGAGACCGCTTCCGACCTCCGGTCCGGTCCGCTATCCTTCGGGAAGTGTACTCATGCCTTCTCGCTGCTCGCAAGACGGCATCAAAAGTTCTGTGCTCGAACTGCTCTACTGCCAATATGATCTCCAAGTGGAGTCCCTGCTGAAATCGCTGTGCTCTGTCTAGCTCGGTTGCCACCAAGGTGGGAGCAAATCGACTCAACCTTGAAAACTCGGCCGCATATCCGTCGACCGTCCTGCTCATCTGCCTGAGATTACTAAACCTGGCCTGCAGGTCATATCTAGCCACTGCGTCGAAGTACTTGGTCTAGAACATATCGCTGAATACCGTCCACATGACAGGCGTACCCAAACTCGCTGCTTGCATAGCCCACCAACTGCGGGCTAGATCTAGTAACTGCAGGCGCACCACCCACCACCTTCTCTGCTTCAGGGGTCCTGGCTGCCTCCAAGATAACTTCAATGTCCTGTAGCCAGGCATCTGCAGCAATAGCATCCTCGCTGCCGTCGAAGAAGGGAGGGTTCAGGCGCTTGAAATTGTTGACCGTACTGTTCCCTCGAGGACCACTTCCGCTCATAGCATCTTGTACTGCTTGCTGCAAGGCATCACCCCGACGGTCCTGAGACGCAAGCAACTCACGGATGAGCCCTATCAAGACCCCGTCTTCTGACTCTGCTGGCTGAACTGGCTGGACTGGGGGCATTGGTTCTCCAGAAGGCATGGCTCGGGAGGCGGCTGCTGATGACTGATCTTAATCTTCTTGCTGTTGCTGTGCTATCGGCCGAACTCCTTCTGGCTGATCAACATGAACGATGCTACTGAAGAAATGACATCGGGAATATTAAGAAAGGACCAGGATAGAACAATGATGCAAGCATGTTATCAAGTCAGGAATCCAAGGAGATGAGAGGATACGAATGGAGATCAAGGCGAGTACAGATTGAGACTCTATCCGGTAAACCCTCATATTTCTTGATTGACAAGACCTGCATGGGCCACCACTTAAACCATGTCATGCCCCAGAACCAGAATACTGGAGAGCGGGGGCAGACATAGCCAGCTACGTATAATGAAATGGGATCCACTCCACTATACGGTCACGGCTGTCTAGAAATATGAGGGTTTATCTACAAGCCATCAGTCTCCTATGGTCAATAACAAGCCTAGTGTCTCAATCATAAACAAGTAAGTAAATGTTACAAGATATCAGACCACCAAATATACAATTGTAAGGCGTCCCAAATATTACATATCCAGATGATCATGAAGCTAGTCGTACAAAATGTGAGGACTAGCAAGGGTTAAGTCATACATGATCAACCTCGAGTTGCCAATCATGATTACAGCCTGTAGGCAGACAGAAGGTAAAGTGCATCGAGCTAACAAGTGCTCGTTGGCTAAATGCCTCAAAAGAATAATGTACAATAAAGTGGAAGAACAAAAGAAATCCACTCGTTGCCCTGGTTACGCCTGACGGTCACCATCGGGCTGGAAAGCAGGTAGATCCTTTGCTGCTGCTTCGGTATCTGGCCATACAAAACCAGCTGGATCAGACCCCAGAAAGAGCAAGTGCCACAAAGGAGGCTTCACTTAAGAACTAAAACCAGCAATCAGCACAAGAAATAATTAAATAATAAGAGACAGTAATTTAAGAAAAGCATGACTGGTGAATATAAAGACAATCTTGTACAAATTAATAAAAGACAGGACATACTGGAAAAGCATGACAGGATGATATACGATGAGATAACCATGGGACTATTCAGATAACCAGGTTACAACCTGTAAACCAAACAAGGACCGGGGTTGTAACCCTTCGTCTGAACAGAACTTGGTTTCTCACCATTTATCGGCAAGACAAGATAAGAAAACAGGTCATATGACAATCTTGTACAGGATCAAGACAAGACTAGACTGAATAAACTCCATCCATTCATTACACGGCCAAGCAAGAATTACGGCTTGATACTTTAACTAACTAGGCTTATCACAAGCCTAATTACTAACAGATGCAGTGAGATTCTTCCAAGTCCGGTTACATGTTTGTTACTACCTGAGTGACCCCAGCAAAGAAAAGGAAAAAGATAGCATGATATAGCAGACACTGTAGTAAGATACATGTGTCCTAAGGTACCACACTCGACGGCGGGCTGGAAGTGCGCTCATCTCGACAGATAGCAACAAATCCCATGTATATATATATAATGTATATATATATATATATATATATATATATATTATATATATATATATGTATATATATATATATGTATATATATATATATATATATATATATATATATATATAAGGCCGGGATCAAAGGGGCAACAGGTAACTGGAAAAGTTTCTCCATGAACTACTTGATCAATCTAGTCATTAATCCTAGCCATATTCAGTATGAAATCCCTGACCGTAGGAAACCAGGGATTCATGTCCTAGACATGATGCAAGACAAGACGGGTTCATTTGTACAAACACAATCACCCACGGTGTCTAGGTCATTTATTCTTGTCAAGTCGTGTTAGTCGTCACAACAACATTTCAAGGAATAACATGCCAGGTTTATCATGTCAAGAGTGTGCCACGGCGGGCCACCATCAAGAATTATCATGTCAAGTTCATTGTCAGGAGTGCACTACGACGGGCCACTATCATGTCAAGTTACTCATGTACAATTAGCATTTCAATTATGTCCATCAAATCGTGATTTATCAAGTTCAGGACAAAAGGCGTAAGGATATAAAATGGGCATAAAATATACAATAGGAATAAAGGTGTACTCCATAGGAACTCAAGTTACATAGAGAGCCACAAGACTTGGATATACCAAAATAAACAAAATATAAAACGAGACATGACAGGCCATGCGGCTCGGGCAAGGCTGGCTCCTGCGGTAGGATTAATCAGATGCATGCGCTGAATTATGGGGTTCATGCGGCTCAGGAAATCCGAGCTCATGCGGCTCAGGAAATGAGCAGAGTCCTATGCGGTTCGGGGAGTCCCAGCCTTATGCGGCTGAAGGGGGAATCGGGCTTATGCGGCTCAAGAACGAGCCTCATGCGGCTGGGTCAATCAGGGTCATGCGGCTGAACTCAGAAGTCCATGCGGCTCAGGACGGGTCTGGATACATGCGGCCCGAGATGATACGGGTTCATGCGGCTCAGGAATGTGGCGTATATGCGGCCAGCGGAGATGGGTCATATGCGGCTGGGAGAGACTAGCCCTCATGCGGCTGGGAACGAGTCTGCCTTATGCGGCTGAGTCAGAACTCCTTATGCGGCTGAGCAAGGGCGATTCATATGCGGCTGGGGACGTTCAAGTCCATGCGGCTGGAAAAGACTTGCCGTATGATTGTTCATGCGGTCAAGTACTACTGCCTATGCGGCTCAACTGTGCTTCTTCTCCAATTTCCGAGAAGAAGTACACCAAGAAGCCATGGCTGCCAGGATTCATAAAACCTCCATCCGGAGTCCAAATCCGGACTTCTATAGGTCAAAATGGGGTAGAACGAGCTACTCTACAACATGGAACCAACAAAACTTGAAAATAACAATGTTAAATAGATCAAAACCCAAAAAATCCGAAAATACATAAACTCAGATCTACAAGAATCTAGCCATGGAAATTGAAAATGCCAAGTACTAAAAAGTGTTAAAATGATGCAAGGAAGAGAATGAAGCAATAATATTTGGGACCAACCCAATAAAACCAAGCTCCACTAATCAGAATTAATCCATGAACCATAAATGACAATTAAACCACAATGCTAAATATGAAAATAAACCACAACTAACTAATCAAGGAAAAAAAAAACGGGTCAGAAATACGAACACGTATAAAATACGTATCACAAATTTCGGGGCACTACAAAAATATACACGACAAGCGATAAAAAGGTGGAGAGCCTATTGCAGAAAAGGAAAAAGGGTATATGGTGATATTCAGTGCGTACGTATGGGTTGCGAGCACGTCCCCTATGCCGCAGAATCGACGATAGTTAGCTGTCTAGACTTTGAAAATCATCAAATGATCATGATATCGATATATGCTCAATCACATAACTAGTAAACAGAAAACAATCCACCACACACTCACACAATCAATCTACTATATCTATTTTGTACACATGTCCATCTCATCCGGGGGACAAATCCGATAAATCCTTGAAATAATATACAACATGAATAATACATCAATGATCTAAACTAATTATAAATCCTCCAAAGCATCCCTCCATGCTATCTTATTATCACCTGGTAGACAACGATCCAATCAGAAAATAACACAAGTACATCCCCGTATAAATGTCACACAATAAAAAAGCATGAAAGTAAAATAGAAAGCTGAACCGGACAATGCAATGAACACTGTAATGAATGTAACCTGCAACACGAGAAAAATGAGATTCATAATGAAACACGATAAATACAACTATTCACAGAGAGTCAGACAATGAATCAAGGATGCACAACTAGTAAACTATGTAATTTAAAATACTGTTTCGACATGTGGCCGACTAAGGTTTAGATTCTGACTGATCAGGCTTGGACATACGTGTAATGTATGTCAAGCTATACTTCGGACTGTAATGGGTTGACCAAATATCCACTCGATATTTTTTTTTTGTCCGTGTTCAGAAAATCATATCAAGCAAGATTCGAACGTGATGTCTTTGATTCATATTTCATTTTCAATTTGGGTTTCTTTGGTGGGCAGAGATCCGAGTAACTAAGCAGGCCATGGGCCAGAACTCAAAACCCTCCCATTGGGCCCTCTATCACTATTTCATTACTATTGTGTAATATTTAGTTATTTCCAACGGTACTCTTTTTCTCTCTCTCTCTCTCTCTGACTCCCATTTCTCCGATCTCGAAGAAGAAGCAGCAGCAGAAGCAGCCATGAACGAGGAAGAAGAAAACCCTGACCCTAACCCTAACCCTAACCCTAATTTTCTCCTCCTCCCCCGCCGGGAGCCGTTCGAGCACGGAATCCTCCCGATCCCCAAGCTCCTCTTCTCCGACGGGGCCCTAACCCTAGTCCCCCTCCGGGACCGGCTCCTCCTCCGCCGGAGCCCCGAATCCGGCCTCCTCTCCGCCGAAGCCGTAGCGGAGTCCCTCCAGATCCCCCCCGACCACGCTGCGCTCGTCCTCGAGGTCCTCGCCTCCGTCCTCCCGCCGACGACGGACCGCCAGATCTCCGATAAGGAGGCCGACGTCCTCGACCTGGTGCTGTTCCTATACTTGCAGGGGTACAAGAGGCTCGGGCCGAGGGGGCACAAGGATTCGGCCGCCGTGGCGGACGTCTGGCCGTCGACCTCCGCGTTCGACGGGTGCTTGTCGGCGCTCTCGCCGATCCAGGTTCGGATCGGTTTCGCTTGGTTTGGCAATGTGGTTGTGCATTTCGTAATTTGAAAGCAATTGTTTGAAATATTCTTGGAGTTGAGCTATTTGTAGTATTAGGTCTTCCGTTTGATAGTTTTGTATGTGAAGAATTATAGGTTGAGAGAGCGATCCAGAGGAGTTTCTTTACTTTGGGATGTAGGACTAATGGTTTTTTAATAGAAATGTGAGTAAAGGCTTGAACTTTAGACTGGGAAATAGGTCAGAGGTTCAAATCCCCATGTGTGCTTTATGCCCTTGAACTATGTTGCACGGTACGTGTCCGACACTACGTCCGAAGTTTTTGGAGTTCTGTGCAATGGTTGAGGGGTTGATCCAAGATATTCATATTCAGGTTGCTGTTGATTGAAAGCTGGACCTCGAGTAGCCGTCTACCAGGATAGATGATCGGAGCACGGGGGTCAGCCTGAGTGGATAGTGTGATGGAGGTTGGCCAAGCTGTGGATCGAGGAAAATAATGCAATAGATACAAAACACCGAAGATAGGCGTGCAGAACTAGAACTGGGCATAGTCCAAGGAGATTAGTACATGTTATAAAAACCTGAGTCTTAGTCTCTGTCTGGAAGTCGGATGCAGACCTACTCTTTGAAAAAAAACATTTGACTTGGACTTTAGACGGTAGGTAAGTCAGTTGTGTCGTGGGATATTTTAGTGAACAAGTTATTATGTGTATGCACTTCAAGAACGAAAATTAAATTTGTTAATTGCTCAATTGTTTCTCAACCATTGCCACAATACGACTATGGTTTGCATCAAACGAATGTTATTGTGGGAAAGTGTTCTAATCAGAAAGTACTGTTCCTTCTGCAGCAATTTCTTATTGTGGCAATTGATTCATTGCATGAGCCAATTTCGCCAACTTACTTAGTAAAGTTACCAGCAATGCTTTTGTTGTTCTCATGGCCACTGGAAAATGAATACCGTTATATTTCTTCTTTCTTTGTCTGGCTTTCTTTTCTGATTTATATGGGAAAAAAAGGTTTCGTACGGGATGAAATGTTTAGACAAGTGATTTGGGAAAGGTTTAAATGAAATGGTTATATGATTGCAAATGGCACTGTTTTTATGCTTTATTGTTGTGAACAACTCCCATAAGTTCCAACTTCCGATGGCATTTTAAATGCCTTGATTATGGAAAATTCAGATTGATGATTAAAATATCACTTTGATCGTAAATTGTAATTGCTTAAAACTTAAAAGTTAACTAATCTACTTCATCTCTGCTGTTTTGTTGCTAACGTGATGAACAACGTACTCTAAAACTTTTCTGAACATTTATACTATCAACTCTTAGTTCGGATATTGATATATTATTATTTGTTATTCCATACTGAAGTCGAATTCTGTTCATGCAGCTTGTGCGCAGTAACAGTCGCCGATTTATGCCTTCACAAGCTGATCAGGAGGCCCATCAATTGTCATATTTGCAAAAGCATATGCCCAACATACTTGCCCTTTTGGCGGAACCAGTTGAAGGCGAGGGAGACGAATCTCTGGTTGGTCGTGTTTTGCCAACCATTATTTCTTATATTCTTTTAGTTAAATTTTCATTGATTCATTCTATTTCAAGCAACTCCACAAGCTCCATTGTTGATCTAATTGCTTAGGCTTGTACTCTTACGTGCTATTTCAGAATTCTCTTATGCGCTATTTCAGAGTTATCATTACGTTAACAAATACTTAGTTTTTGCTTCTTATTTTTCTTCCATTCAAGTTGATTATGTCTCTTTTTCTTTTTATTTATTTTATATGGGATCAATTGATTTGTACTCTGTATATTGAAAATGACATAAGTTATGACTCTCTCAAAACTTTCTGAAAATTAAGTTTATTAATATTAAGGTTTCTCTTGAACACATGGTTAAGGAAAATGTTCACATTGACACACCTAGAACGCATATATGATTTAATCAGTACATGTCAAGGCATTTAGTTGATGAGATTCAAAAAAAGCATTCCACCTCTTCACATATTTGGAATAAACACTAGACTTGCTGAGCTGTGAAGTACTGGGTCTTGGATGGGCATGAGGCACTGCTCCTTTTAATGTTGACATTTCTTCTAATTTGCTGTTCTTCAATTGTAAAAAGCTACAAGTTACTTCTTGACATCATACTTGTACAATGTTTTCTATAGAACGTATCAGTCATTGAATTGAAGTACCTTTTCTTTTTCTAAGTGTGAGGATCATTGAGGGTTTCTATAGAATAACCAATCATTATTCTAAAAATAAAATAATCATCGAGTTGGAGTACCTGTTACTTTTTTTGTAATACGTAGATTGCTCATTTTAACATCTGCTTTTTCTATCACTTTGGAAAAAGTTGCTTTCTGCAGCATAGGAGTAATTGTTGCTACATTTATCATTGATATAATATCTAAAATGCTTTACTTATTGGTTTTGTTTTAGGTATTAACGTTGGAAAAGTTTAAACACCTGGGACTTCTTATCCAGTTTGTTCAAAATGATTGTGAAGGGGTACCGTTGAGCCGGGCTGTTCCTTTCTTTGCCAATTCAGATCCAAACATGCCTGCAGTTCCTGTTCCTGCTTCTCAAGTTCTTGATTGGATTCTGGAAAGCATAGCTGCTTCTTTGGAGCATGGATTAGAGAAGACACCATCAAAAGAAAATGGCTCAATAAATGCAGCAGATCTGGACATGACAGTGGCTGATGCCTCTTTAACCAGGTCACAGGGTGGCAGCTCACTAAGTAATACTGTCATGCCTACATATTCTAGAAATCTGGCTTTTGTGGAGAGCATCTCGAAATCCTCCGTGGTCAAGCAGCCATGTGATATTAAAGGACATTCTATAAAGGTGAGGCTGATATGTCCCAAACTTTACCAGTTTACACTTGTTATCATCTCCAAATTCTAGAGGTTTCTGTCTCCAAAATAATGAAGGAAAGAAACCAAAGATTTAGAGTATTGTTTATGGGGTTTTTCACGGCATATATATGACACAATACAATGGACATGACACCAATTTTGGCATGTACTAGTGAATTTTGGAGGCTTTGATCGTGTTTGATACGTGGCTAATATGGAGATATACGATATGCTCGGACATGACACCAATGTTTGAGTGTCTGTGCATCCTAGGTTGTGGGATTACGCATGCCATGACCAACCTGACATATCAAGATAAATAGATTGATAGCTGGAGTGGCTGTGGTTTATGGTGTTCTCGTTGACTTATAAGTGATTATTTGGCTCAAGAAAAGTATAGTTGCCAATGATGTTCTCTTTGGCACTTACAAGCTTATCACTTTTTAAGTTTATGACAAAGGGCAGAGACAGACCCATAATTTGATCTTTGGGGCCAGTGCTATGTTTTTTGCTTAAGTGTAGATTTTTCAGTTCACTGCATAAAGGAATATTTTTATGAAAATTTCAACAAGCTACATTCCACCCAAATCTGTCATGGTAAGTGCAGAGAAGCGGTTCATGAATTTAAAAAGTACTGGATTAAGGGGCTCTTTCTGTGAAAAGCTCACGTGTTCTGCTTAGCTTGCTTATGAAACTATGGTTCTTCGTTAACCACTGCAAATAAAATTTAGAATTTTTGTGACTACATGAGTGATTATGACCAATAATAATTAGGATAAATACCCAAAATACCCTTGAAGGAACGTGGATTACCCCTATATCATTTTTTATCCGAAACTTGATTTCCTGCAACATTTTTATCATGACCTTTATCAGTTGTGGATAGAAGTACTATACTAATTAGATAGAGGTGCACAGTAAAGGCATTGGCGACGGTAACAACGGGTTGTGTGTGTAGTTGGATGGCATACGGGTAGGTTGTCACGGAGCTGGAAGGGTTGCTGCAGTTATTGCCGGCAGGGGAAAAGGGGGATGTTAAGGAGGTACTTTGATGGTGATGAGTAGGGGAAGGTGAAGGCGAGGATGTTGAGACTTGAGAAGGTGGGCGGGCATAGAGCAGGTGGAGGGAAACAGGACATCAGGAATGGGGTGGGGAAGAGGAGAAGCAATTGTTACAAGTGCAGAGAGGAGCTTGTAACTCCTCATGTGACTGGTACATTATGCATCTTTTTATTAAACATATGCAAGTCAACTGAAAGAGAAACAGGACATCAGGAATGGGGTGGGGAAGCACTTGTTACAAGTGCAGAGAGGAGCTCGTAACTCCTCATGTGACTAGTACATTATGCATCTCTTTGTTAAACATATGCAAGTCAACTGAAAAATATTTTATGCAGCTTGCTATCGTACTGTGATAGATGTCCAATCCTACGTTGATATCCATTTCTGTGGCTTCATAATCGGACTACATTTCCTAACGCAGGCGATGCCAAGTGCAGATTCATTGACATATAAACTATCTGTCTGCATAGGCTATCTGTTATTCTTCTCGTTGATTTCATTTGTTTACCACTGTTAGTTTGGTTGTATAACCTGCACTACATTACCTAAAAGCCTGAAACAGATTCTTAAGGTAGATGGATTTTGTTTCTGTTTGACACTTAGTTGTATGCTGCAGGTTTTGAATTGTCATGAGTCCGTTATCTACTACTGCCCCACTAAGTTATGCTACTGTCTATGGATGCTCTGATGTAACAGTTGTCCTTGGAGCTGTTGGTAAGGTATGTATACTGACATGTACTTGATTCATTTCCACTATTTGCTACTATCTTCCATTTTGACTGTTGTAACAGAAACACTTGTTCGTATATTTGTGCTTGCATCGATTAGTATATATACCCATTACTGATCTCTATACTAAATTGTGCATAAAGACTGCGAGGTGCTGTTGGTAAGTCGCAATCCAATTTTTGTCAGTCATGCATGTTAAGGTGTGTTATTGCTATTACGGTCTATTTGGGAAGTTTACTAATTTGCGCAGACTTTAGGGAATATCTATTGCCCATGTTGTGATAAAGACTTGTATGTCTGTTGGCTCCAGGCCCAGATAAGGGAGGGTCGGTTAGCTAGACAACAGAGTAAAACTGTCATATTTCTCTGAGATAGATCTTTATGAATATCTTGTCTATTCACTGCTGATTCCAAGCCCTGAGAAGGGATAGTTGGTTAGCAACTGACAAACAGCATAAAACTGTCTGATCTCTCTGACATTGATGCTTATAGCTTTTGCATTTGAGGGAATATGTAAAAGTTACATACATTTTCTTCTTTTGATTGAAAGTAGCATATGATGGCAAGGAGTGGGCAACTATACTTCCTTTTTCCATCCTTCTTGTTCTTAATGGTCTTGTATAATAGTCATGCCTTAATCTTCTTTTGATTGAAAGTAGCATATGATGGCAAGGAGTGGGCAACTATACTTCCTTTTTCCATCCTTCTTGTTCTTAATGGTCTTGTATAATAGTCATGCCTTAATCTATATATGTGCTGCGTTATAGCTGCTGCTTTTATCTCCTTGCTTTTGCACTCACTGAAGCCTTCATCTACATGAACTTTTTCATAAAGTTTCATCATTGTGTACTCCTTTATAGACATATTTCTCTCTCGTTTCTGTTATAACTTATACTTAATAGTAAATACATCATTTACAAATATCACACAATCACTTCTGCACTTAATTAAGGAAAGCTACGCTACTATATAGTGGAAAGAAGCTTGAGGCCTTAAACTGACCTAATACCGGCCTACCATAACTGAGATTTATTTTCTCTTTTAACAGATTTCAACTAAACCAAAACTCTAGAGTTGTGACCAGGGTGAAGGCTTATTGTCAGAATAGTTACAGTTACTTTGTAATTAGTTACCACATTAATATTTACTTCATGCAATTTAGTACGATGAATGTATTAGTCACAGTTGGTTCTTACTTGTAGGCTGTGAGAGTAGAGCATTGTGAAAGGGTGCAAGTCATAACAGCTGCAAGACGGATATGCATCGCAAATTGTCGGGAATGTTTATTTTTCCTGGGTGTGAATCAGCGACCACTTATTATTGGGGATAATCATAAGCTAAAAGTGAGTGAGTTCTTTAACTTGTTACCTATGTCTTTCTAACCAAATGTTCTGGTGTCTTCAAAGTTTGTATGATTAATAGGTGGACACATTTTGTTAATGAAACCTATGTTTGGTACTTTTTATTACTTGGTCATGTTTTCTTTATTATGTTACATTAAGGTACCTATGCCACTCATGGGATGAATCCCCTGATCTAGCTATAGTTTCTATTTGTAATCTGGATTCCTGTAGCTCGTTTTCAGTTTGATGAAGGAATTTGAGTTATGTTATCTAATTGATAAATAGATGTTTCTATAAGTTCACAATATAAATGACATCAAAAGGACATTACCATCAATACTCTTGGTTAAGACTAAATGGTTCTTGGGAACTTCTCTTCCAGGAACTTAGTGGATGCAACAAAATCCACTCAAAATCTTATTAACCAACAGAAGGAAGGCCAAAGCCTGTTTGAGTTCTCATTGGGCTGCCAAGAGTATGTGCATATTCATTCTTTGCCATGAAAAGTAGTCTTATAATTTATCTCTTTTGATCACAACAGGTGGGGCCATAATACTTTTTATCCCTGTTGGAGGAGCACATGTCTAAAGTTGGTATCAATGCAAGTGTCAATAGATGGGATGCAGCCTTGTGCTGGGAATGGTTGATCCTCATGATTCCCTGTCTAACCCTGCTGGGGTCTCTGATGTTCAAGCCGAGTCTGCTACATGTCTTCATCCTGACCAGTTCACAACATTTCTGGTGAGACTAATTTATTTAGCTGCAGTGGGCAGAAATGTGCCATCATCTTTTCCTCTTGATATCGGTTGTTTTTTTTCCTACCAAGCATCTTTTCAATAGATTCTTTCCTTTTGCTCCAACGTTTCTTGCTAACTCGAGTTGCTTATACTTCCGTCCCTGTTGTTTAATCTCTCTTAGAATAAAATCTCATAACCACAAAATTGTATTAATCAGTTCCATATTTGATTGCAGATTCCAAAGTGGTTTGCAGTTGAATCAACAAAACCTACAATTGATAACCCATTTACATTACCTGAAACTTATATTGCATCCTTGAGAAAAAATGTAAGCTCCTCTCTAGCCCTACTGAAATGCTTATGAGGCTATTATAGCTACAAGTTTCGAATACTCTTTCTAAATCCAAATGAGCACTTTTTTTTTATTGTACTATTGTATACGCTGTTTCTAACCTACTAGCTGTTTTACCAACCATTTCAAATACTCTTGCATCCTTTTTGCAGAGTTCTTTTTTGCATCATACCTTTTAGTTTCAACCCCATTCTGTTGATTTTATTTACACATTGGTTTTCTCCAGCTTTCAATTCTGAACGATATTCAACAAGTTATAAGGAATGCACAACTTGAGGACAACCAGAAACGGAATTTATCATGTGCACTGCATGTGCATTTCAAAGACTGGTTATACGGTAAAGCCTTGCTTTTGTTGAACTACTTCATTACTAATTATATTATATCCATGAAATGACCAGTTATTTGTTGTATGTGAAGTCAATGAGTGATAGTTTTTAAAGATAAGTGACAGATAAGTGACTGCATGTGGCAGTTGTTTTGTTTTCCTGTGTTCGCTTAATTGTTTTATCAGTAAGGTGCTTGCTCCTAGGACCATTTTTTAGTATCTTAAAGTGAGCAGGCACTATTTGTTAGGGCATATATCACATCTGAATTTTTTTTCTTCTAGTTCTTTGTTTTAAGTCTGAAATGCATGGCTTGAAGACTATTGATTTATCCCTGAGTGCAATCTTTATACCATCATTCAAATTTCAAAACATACCTTGGATGTATTAGATGTATCAACCACTAGTCCGCTACTATAGCTGCAATAGCTGGGTTTTTTTTTCCTATGCACGTCTTGAATTTCTTAAACACAAACAAGTCTTATCCTCTAAATAATACATGCTGCCATATTTTGCACAAAACATGCTCATATTTTTCGTTATCATCCTTACCAAGTTGGTGTCTAATATATACCAAAAAGTGACAACTACAGTCATGAAATCCAATTAGGGCGGCACCTAATCATGTCGTTTTATTGGTGTCATTTGCATTTTTCTTTTCTTTTCTGTCTACATTAAACACCGATGTGACGTGAGGAGGCATCCCAGGGTGGTAGAGAGCCTTTTTATTTTTTACGTATGCCAAATAGTGTAGGACTTGCATGGCAAGCTGCATCATCAACAATAAATAGAATAATAAGATCATATATACTAAGCTTTTCCTTGTCTTTTGCTGTGATTTCGGATTTAGCCAAAACAATACCATTTGATTTGTCTCACAAAGTTAATGTTGGAGGTCTCTTACCGGTAAAATACACCACACTACTTCAAGCAATGTCCATGTATTTCACTAACTTTTAATCATGTAACAACTTACCCAAGAAAATTCTAGCAACTTGCATGAAAGCCAACTGCAAACTGAGAACTTCTGCTAGGTCTATTTGACTTCCATTACTGTTTTTACTTTTGAAATTGGCAAGCCAGAAGTATATAAGGGTAAAAGCCAACATTCAGAACAATCTACGGACTTGGCCACATTGACTTCAGTTTTGTCTAACCTTCTGCAAATGATCACCTGCAAGCACCTCGATATCTCTTCGATTGAGTTCTCTGGCTAGAAAATGAATAGTTTCCCTGTAAACAGCTTCCAAGTGTTAGCGATCTGGAACTTGTTATGCCCTTGACTAAAATATTGCACTTTCCTTCCTAATTCGGTAGTTTTCCCATACTGGTATATGATGGAATGAATTGGCTATGGTTCGATGTTTTCTATTGCCCACAGTTACAGCTCTTGAGGATTAACAAAACAATGTAATCATCTATTTTGGAGCAAGCTTGCGTATTTCCGTTTAGCAATGATGAATAGAAAGAAGAGATTGCTTGTTTCTGCTACTCGACTCTGAGAGCAGAGAAGACAATGATCTTGAGTAGTTCCCATAAGAAGCCTTTGACTTGCGAAGTCATCTATGCTTTCTGTATGATATGATGAAACGGAATCCGAGTTTTCTTTCAAGTAGCCCCCGTCAGTAGTCTTCCTGAGAGAGAAAGTGAGAATGGTTTCCATGTGTCTAATCGAATGAAATGCCTCTGCTTCCTAGTGCCCACAGTTACAGTTGCTGTAAATTAACAAAACAATTCTGTAACCATCTAGAGCAATCTTGCCTATTTTCATTTAGCAATAATGCAGTGAAAAAGAGATTGCTTGTTTCAGCTACCTGACACTGAAAGCAGAGGAGCAATCGATCTTGAGTAATGATATGTCCTGCTTTTAGAATAGACCTTCTGGCAATGTACGCGATAGTAGTTCCCATAAGAAGCCTTGTGGAGATCACACTTTCTGCATGACGTGATGCAAGTGAATCCGAGGGGAATCCGAGTTTTCTTTGTTGTAACTCTCCTTACTGTTCCAACTTATCAATCCCTGAACTAAAGGTGTTAAAACAACAACATCATTCTGATTATGGCATAGAGTAGGAGGGATGATCTCATGAATCCTTTTTCCAGTTATACATATTACTTTCTGCATCTCTGAAGTAACCTTATCTATGTGATAAGGAGATATGATGCCCATTACCAACCTTCCAACAGAGATATTTTGGCCAAATTGGTTCTAGGAAGAGAAAGTTGGAGTATTTGCCTATAAAGAGACGATACGTCAGACGGACTATCTTATTTGTTGATTAAAAGAAAAGAAAAGAAATCAACAGATATGTCAGTCCGTTTGGCGTCTCTTCATCAAATACGCCCGTCTGGCATATCTTTTGTTTTGTGCTAAAAAATGCTCTATGATCTCAAAAATAATGATTTGTTTGGATTGCTTTGAGAGAGAGAGAGAGAGAGAGAGAGAGAGAGAGAGAGAGAATACACTGTGTGTGAAGTGAATGCTGCTTCACATGAAGCTATATATGATAGCTACAGAATTAGAGTTCTGTGCTGTTGCACTCTTTTGCTTCCAGGCTAGTTTGAGATGAGTGCTCAGTATGGTGTACTGGTACTACTCACAAGGAAAAGCTATAAAAAGGACAGGGATTCGACAACCACCACAACCGGCTGCAGTACCCCCCCCCCCTGCAGGGCCCGCACAGCAGTGGCAACCCACAGAAGGGACAGCCCCCCCCCCCCCCCCCCCCCCCCCCCCCCCCCCTTCCCCGCCCCCCGTGGGCCTGACAGCCCCCGCGGGCTCTCCACCGCTCCGACGCCCCCCTCGGGCCCTCCTCCACTTCAACAGACCTCCCGGGTCCTCCCTCCACCCCACCACGACCCCCCCCCCCCCCCCCCCACACCCCAGCAAGGAGGAGTTCATTACGGCGAACCCCTGCGCGGGGGTCCTTTTCGCCACGACTTTCTGCCACGATACCGCGAACCCTTCCGCGACAACAAAAAATACTGCCGTCCGTCCGACCCTCGTCACTTCTAGGGGGACCGAGCGTCGTGGAGACCGAGGAGACATCGGCGAAGAATGCTGGCCACCGCGGTTTCCACGTCTCGACTTGCAACCTTACGACGACACCAACGATCTTTTACTTTGGGTGCGTCATTGCGAGCTGTTCTGCGAACTCCACCGTATTCCTGAGGATGAGCGAGTTCAGATGGTGGGACTCAAACTTGAAGGCGAGGCTCAGTCTTGGCTCGACGGATGGCAATGACAGGTAGGCTGGATCGACTGGGGGCAGTTCTATGACGAGCAGTGTTCTAAATTTCGGCCTAGGCGGCGCCTAAGAGCTAGGCGGCCGCCTGCCGCACCGAAAACCTCGTAGGCGGCGGTCCTAGGCGGGTTTCGGTCCTAGGCGGGCTTAGGCGGCTCATTTGGCTATTTTTTTGAAAATTTCAAAAAAAAAAATCAAATTTGAAAAAAGCATATACTTACCTGCCTCCGTCGCCGTTATCGTCGTCGCCGGTGGTGGATGTTGCTGCTGCTGGGAGGGGAGGAGTGAGGGAATGGGAGGGGGAGGAGGACGAGAGGAGAGGAGAGGAGAGGGGAGGAGGAGAGGAGCTGTGTAGACTCTCTCTCCTCCTCCCCCTTTTATTTATTTCTTAAAGTACAAAAAAAATGGAAAAAAAAAAAACTTGAACTTACCAGGATTTGAACCCTTGACCATTCCTTATGAGAAGTTAGGCATAGCCATGCAAGCCATAAGAACTCATAATACTTTGTGTTTTAATGTTACATATATGTTATTTATAGGTATATATATACAAGAGCCAAAAAAAACAAAAAAAAAACAAATCGGCGCCTCGGCGCTAGTCGGGCCCTCGGCGCACCGATTCCACCTATGCGAAATCTATAACATTGATGACGAGCTTCTCATCCGATTCAGCATTTTCACACATCTTGGGGCGTTGGGGGATCTCATATCCCTCAAGCAGACGGACACGGTCTCGGGCTTCAACCGAGAATTTCAATCCATGCTATCTCCAGTTTCGTGCCTGTCCAGCGACGAGGAGATCGACATCTACATCTCCGGCTTGACGACAACCATGGGCCAGGATATGCACCGCAACCGGCCATTAACCCGCGCGTGAGGCGGAGCATAGGTGGACGGAAGGCGGCACCTCATCCGTTTTCGGAAGCCTTAATCGCGGTGAGCGATTTCCGTTCGCGCACTACGCGGCACCCCAGCAGAGACCGGCCCTTCCGGGCCCCTCTTTCAAAACCAGCCTCTAACGGTGGGTCCCACGCTCCAGGGCTCTCCGCGGCAGGGCCGACCGACACCCCAGGGACGGCCGTCCAGGCCACTTCTGCTGGCTCGTCAGCGTCCAGACCGGTTTTCCGTCGACTCAATGCAGCTGAGATGACCGAGCGCAAAGCGAAGGGACTCTGCTTCAACTGCGACAATACCTTCTTTCCCGGACACCGCTGTAAGTATCTCTTTTATCTAGAGGTACCGGAAGCCGAAGAGGCCGATTTCTTAGGGGAAGAGTTCGACGAGAACAGTCGATCGTCAATCTCCGTCTTAGTCGTCCATGACCATAAAGGGGGAACGATGCGGCTTCTCATTCAGATCTACGGGGTGATACTTCTTTGCTTAGTTGATTTCGGGGAGCACTCACAACTTTGTTAGTTGCTATACTGCGCAACGACTCGGCTTGGGCACGACACCAGGTAAATGGTCCAGGTTGCAAACGAAAAGGAGCTGCCTTGCTTCGGGAAGCTCGGCATACTAACCTTGACAGTGGCAGATTATGCCTTCACAGTCCCCTTCATGGTCATCCCTCTCGATCATTTTGACGTCGTTTTAGGCGTTGAATGGCTTAAGACACTGGACGAGATCGGGTGGGACTTCCGGCACCTCACCATGCGCTTCACCGTCCAGGACCGCGACATCTGCTCTCGAGCCTCTCCCGTCATGATGATCAACCCCTCACGGTCACGACCATCCATACCAGCGACAAACAACCTCTCCAGACCCGCTTCCACATCGTCTTCCATATCTCCTTGCTGAAGCCATTCCGTGGTCCACCACTGGCGGTAGTACTAGCATTACCCGCCGACCTCACACCTAGCGAATACCCGGTCCCGGCGGAGATACTTGATACTCAGTAGTTGCTGACAAATGCGAGTACTTGGTTCACTGGGCGGAAGAAATCGCTGACAATGCTACATGGGTCCAACACGACACCCTCGAGCGCCTTCATCCCGATTTCCAGCGCGAGGACGCGTTGGGTTTGAAGGGAGGGAGTATTGTTACGGGTTGGTTCGGACGAACCTTTACCCGTTAGTCACATGGACCGGCCAAGAAGAAAGACACACAAGATCCAGCTAGGGTTGTCCAGAGGTAGCCGGTAGTACTACTTGGCAATATCATTAAAAACATTATCAATAATTAGTTTCCTTTCAAAGAAGATATTGCTAATAATATCTTCCCTTTCAAGGAAGGATATTATTAGTAATTAATAATTAGTTTTCTTTCAAAGAAGATGTTGCTAATAAATATCTTCCTGTCAAAGAAAGATATTATTAGTAATTAATTAATTTGTTTCATTTCCAACAAATTCTGGTTAGCAATTGTAACCATCCTCTATCTATATATAGAGGTGGGAATTCTCTTGAAAAGATTATCAAAGAAATAGACGGTACTCTTTCGATCTGAGAAGCGTCCGCGCTTGCGATAAGGCGCAACACCAAGGCCGGCAGGTCACAAGACTAGACGGCTTCTTTTCATCGTCTTCGTTCCATCGTCCAGTTATGCGTGACTTCGCCAAGCAAGAAGAAGCACGTAACATCTTGCCTATTTCCGTTTAGCAATGATGAATAGAAAGAAGAGATTGCATGTTTCAGCTACTCGACTCTGAGAGCAGAGAAGGCAACGAACTTGAGATGATATATCTTGCTTTTAGAATAGACCTTGCTGGTAATGTACCCGATAGTAGTTCCCATAAGAAGCCTTTGACTTGCGAAGACATCTATGCTTTCTGTATGATATGATGAAACGGAATCTGAGTTTTCTTTGCAGTACCCCTCCTCAGTAGTCTTCCCGAGAGAGAGAGTGAGAATGGTTTCCATGTCTCTAATCGAATGAAATGTCTCTGCTTCCTAGTGCCCACAGTTACAGTTGCTGTCTGAAAACAAACAATTCTGTAACCATCTAGAGCAATCTTGCCTATTTTCATTTAGCAATAATGCAGTGAAAAAGAGATTGCTTGTTTCAGCTACCTGACTCTGAAAGCAGAGGAGAAATCGATCTTGAGTAATGATATGTCCTGCTTTGAGAATAGACCTTTCTGGCAATGTACGCGATAGTAGTTCCCATAAGAAGCCTTGTGGAGATCACACTTTCTGTATGACGTGTGATGCAAGGGAATCCGAGGGGAATCAGAGTTTTCTTTGTTGTAACTCTCCTTACTGTTCCAACTTATCAATCCCTGAACTAAAGGTGTTAAACAACTTCATCATTCTGATTATGGCGTAGAGTAGGAGGGATGATCTCATGAATCCTTTTTCCAGTTATACATATTACTTTCTGCATCTATGAAGTAACCTTTATCTATGTGATAAGGATATGATGCCCATTCCTTCCAACAGATATATTTTGGCCAAATTGGTTCTAGGAAGAGAAAGTTGGAGTATTTGCTTATAAAGAGGACTAGCGTATTTGTTGATTAAAAGAAAAAAAATCAACAGATATCTCTTCATCAAATACGCCCGTCTGGCATATCTTTTGTTTTGTGCTAAAAAATGCTCTATGATCTCAAAAATAATGATTTGTTTGGATTGATTTAGAGAGAGAGAGAGAGAGAGAGAGAGAGAGAGAGAGAGAGAGAGAGAGAGAGAGTACACTGTGTGTGAAAGAAGTGAATGCTGCTTCACATGAAGCTATATGTGATAGCTACAGAATTAGAGTTCTGTGCTGTTGCACTCTTCGCTTCCAGGCTAGTTTGAGATGAGTGCTCAGTATGGTGAGTATAGCTTATAGGTCTCAGTAGTGTACTGGTACTACTCACAAGGAAAAACTATAAAGGACGGACTAGAGCTGCTTGCATCATTGAAGCAGCAATCACTGCACATTATGAAATTTTTTAAGCACAAAACAAAGGATATGCCAATCCGTCTGGCGTATCTGCAGCGAAAACGTCAGACTTTCTAGCATATTCATTGCATACGTTAGACGGATTGACGTATTTGTTAAAAAAAGTTAAAATTTCAATCAACAAATACGTCATTCCGTTTGGCATATTGTTTTTTTTTGTAGGCAAATATCACAACTTTCTCTTCCTACATCTATTTTGGCTAAAATATATCTCGCCACAGAAAAATTTCTGCCGACATAACTTTTCTGAAAAATTTCAATTTAGTCCTTCCTTTAATGATCACTACATAAAGTTTTTACATCCAAATGAGAAAACAGAATTCAAATTTTTGTATTAAATCATCTTGCTGCTTACCACTTTTGACTGATGTTATTGCATACGTTTGGAAACTGAAACTATATTAAGTGGAACTTAACAGATAAATATGATGTAAGAATCTTAAGACAGCATGCTTGAAGTATGCTAAATGCATGACAAAGGAATTCGGGCTGATATGATTCATGTTCTCGCTTTTCTCTTTCCTTTGGGAAATTGCAATTCCCATCAATTTTTACGGCGTTTATAAAGGTCAGATTTGGGAGGGAAAATGAATCCTTGGGGTGGAAAAGTGAATCTTTAGGGTGGGTGGGGAAACCATTTCCTCCCCTTATTTTCGGTTCCCTTTGAGAATCATTTTTATTTCTTGTTCATTTATTTGGGCAACCAAACAGAATTGACATTTTTTTCCACATACGATTGAATATTTAACTATGTTGGTAAAAAGAAGAAGCATACATTCTTTCGAACTTATTTCATGTTTTCGCATCATCTGCAGCTTCCGGGAATATTCGTCAGCTCTACTGTCTACAGGGTGATTGATCTGTGGATGTTTTTTTTGTTATGGAGGTGTAATTCCTCGCATCAGAAGCTTTTGTAAAGTTAGCGGCCCCGCTCTCCATCAGCCTCTTCTTTTCTTCACATAACCGCATGTGATGGACCAACTATTGTATGGCTAAATTTTTTTGTGTGCAATTTCTCGGTGTTTCCTCGAAAAGCTATACGAATGTCATCTTAATTATTGCTATTTTTTTCTTTTTTTTTTTATAAGTGTAAGCTGTTGGGAGTTGATCTGAGGATTAATGGGTGGCTGTTGTGTACCAATTCACTTCTAAAGAGGAGTCCCTATGAAGATGCAGATATCTGCATCAGGCTTATTCGTTTCTTGATGGCAAAAGTTCAGATTCTTTTTATTTTTCCCCTTAAATTTATCTTCAGAGGATTAACTGCTCTACCAAAATGTGATACTGCATTAAGTATTCAACCACATCTTACTCAGAAAAGAAATCATTATTGTTAGGTTTTAACTTCTGATATGCATCAGCATCTGCAATGAAAAACTCAGCAAGTACAGGAATAAGAAAAATGATTAGCAAACTGACTTCCTCTCTAAGATAATAGATCATCATGACTCTTTAGGCATAAATGACACATTTCTCGTTTAATAAGGGTTAAATTTCAAGTTCAAAAAGTACATAAAAACCCTGAGTACAATGAACTCTAACTCAAAGAATCATCTTTTGTTTGATTTTCCAACGGAAAATATACACATTAGTATATACATCATACAATCAACATAATTAATCTGAAAAACGAAAAATGTCTGTATATTTGAAAAAAAATGAATTGCTAATATACTACAGGAATCTTTTCTAAAGATACCACAGACAAATCCTTGTGAAGCATCAACGTGTGTCTTCGTCTGAAATGTGTCCATGGCTTGCAGCCAACCCAGGAGTTCTCTACTAGCCCCCCACCCCTTTCGAAAACTTGGCTTGCAGCCAACCAGGGGTTCTCTCTTGAAAACCTCTGACGCCTCTTCGAGAATTCTCGAGTGCGTCGTATCGGTTTGGTGTCGAAGTTTCACTTTCGGAAGCGTCCCCTATATCACCAATCCCGTGTCAGTCGAATTGCACATGCACTCCGGTACCGGATAGGCTGTCACATCCCTCCCGAGCTTCCTCGTATCCGGCTGGCCCAGGGACCCCTGGTGCAACTCCTTGACGATCCTATTGAACTCGGACTCCGGGAGGGACGCGTCGAGGAAGTAAGGGAGCATCTGCCGCTTGTTCGGGGTTACGAACTTCCTGTGCCCTCCGAACGCCCTGTGCCCCTGGATCATGTGGCCCATGTTCCCTCCGTGGGAGGGCATGAACACGTCGCTCTTCTCGCAGACGATGTAGTCGATCGCGGCCAGAAGAGGCCTTCTCGGCGAACGCCTCCAGCTCGCCGGGCAGGGACAGGTTCTCCTTGTTGTATAGATAGGGAAATTCGCTCGCCGGGGCGACAGGGCTGCAGGACCGCCGAACGGTACTCCACCTGCCCAGTATATCCTTGCGTTTCTCGGAGCTCCCAGTGCTTTTAGTAGCCTGAATGAAAACATTGGACTCAGCAACCAATTCCCAAAAAAGAGGGCTAAATTACAACTTGATATTTTCAACTATCCAAAATGTTCAACTTAATACCCTTAACTTTGGTAGGTGCTAACTTAATACCCTCAATTATATACTAATTTTTATGTTGATACCCAAACTTTTAAAAAAGACAAAACTACCCTTCTCTTCCTAACCCACAACACCCCCTCCCCCCCCCTCCGACAACACTCTCCCTCCGGCCGCCCTACCCCTCCGCCAGCACCCCCACCAGCCGTCGTGTCCCCCGGCGAACCCTGTGCCCCCGCGCGACCCCTCCGCCCAGTGCGGCACCCCCGACCCCGCCGCCACGCGCATCCGACCCGTGCCCCTGCCTCCGGCTACTGCAGCAACCCGAGCGCGAGCAGGAGTGGGGTGGGGGGGAGATCACCAGCTGGAGGGGGGGATCGCCGGTAGGGGGTGGATATTTTGGGGGGGGGGGGGGGGGGGGGGGGGGGGGTGGGGGGGGGAGGTGTGGAGTAATTTTGTCAATTTTTTTTTTTATGGTATTAAGTTAGCACCTATCAAAGTTGAGGGTATTAAGTTAAAAAACTGAAAAAGTTGAGGGTATCAAGTTGTAATTCAACAAAAAAAAAAAAAAAAAATCATAGTTGGTACATACAACAACGTCTGAGACTACGAATTTACCTGGTAACTTCTACTGCATTCAGAGGGCAGAGCCCCGCAAGCTTGCGGTCACGGTAAGTCATGTTAGACCTCGCGGTGAGGAGCTCGGGTCTGAGCTTCCTCTCTTCGTGGATGATCTCGTCGTACTCTCGGCTCAGTCCGGGAAGACAACCGGTTCTCACCCACACGTCCTTCTCCATCCGGAGATGTAGCGCGAGGTACGGGCCCTTGCTCCCCATCCTCGCGGCGAGCTTGTCGCCCAGCTCCTGGATGGGAGCCGAGAACCTCAGAGCTTGAAATGCAACCTTGCATCGGAGCTTCTGAAGGTCAGTCGGGAGGTCTTTCGAGAGCCTGGAATCCAAACCTCGGAGAAGCAACACCCCTTCTTTGTTGAGCTGCAAATAAGAGCACAATGATGTAAAAATGGAGGGATTCGAGAGGAAATCAAACCAATATCTACATGGAACATTTCTTATTCGTTATCTGTTTTCAAGATGGATCAGAATTCAAACTCCTTCTCCTCCGTTGAAGTAATTACTCCACTTAAAACTTTTTTTTTTAGTGATCCAACTTTTATAACATGGTGTTGATTATCTAGCTATCATGGTAAATCGTTCTGGTACAAATTTATTTTGAGAAACCGGATTGAAACATAAATTGATCTTTCATCCAACGTTAATTCTCTGGACCATCAACTTGAATGGCTTGAGTTGTGACAAAAGATATCAAATTTCTTATCATCCCCTTTTTCTCGATGACTATGTACTAATATAACCAGAATATGAACTCTTTATAAATCTATGATACGAAACTTTGTGCACACTGCTTTGGATGCCATTTGGACCCACTGCCTGCAATTTTCACACACACCACCCACCCTCCCGCGGTTCGATCCTGAGACCGTCCGCCTGGCCAAGGAGGTTATATCTCTCCTCACTGACCACAAGAGCCAGTTGAGTTCGGTGCATTCAGTTTTAGTAATATCAAGTTTAGTCAGTTATGACCCTACTTTCTTTGGAAGGAAGAGAGAATTCAACTAATTGCATATCAATTGAACGAAAGGACAACTATTTATGCAAATGGTTCCTATTGATAGGTTATAATCTTCGTAGAACAAGCCTTTAAACATCAAAACAGAGGACCCCATGGAGCCCATTCAAGCCTTTAAACATCAAAACAGAGTTGACCAAAATACTAAAACCAGAAATCAACTTCCATCCAAATCTTTGCCGGCAAAGGAACTATCAGCGCCAACATTCAATAGTTTGGTGGCTAATGGAACAAAATTGACATCCATGCACGACTTATCAACTTAATCTATACTACTATATAAAGAGAAAAGTTGAACATCACCGTAAAACTTTTCTTTCCAAATACTCTTGGATATGTTTATTAATTAAAATTATTCATTAAAGTTAATAAGGACAGCTAGATAATTATGTGAATGCTCCTTTGGTCTTTCTAGATACTCTTGCAATATATTAATATAATAATAAATTTAGAATAATTAATATAGTTGTCTTTTAGGGTGTGTTTGGTAGGAGGGAAAAGTGGGAGGAAGGAAAATAGAGCAGGAAAAAGTGAAGGAAACGATTCATTTTCTCTTGTTTGGTACGGAATGAAAATATGAAGGAAGGAAAAGTGGAGGACTTTTCCCTCATAACCTAAGAAATCCAATTCCCCCAAAAGTGGGAAGAAATTGGAGGCTTGTATTAATTAACAATTATACCCCCCATATAAATGTATTATTTAAATTATTTATGAAGTCAAATGGTAAATAAGTGTTTTTAGTTGAGGGTAGAATTGGTAAATCCTATTTTTTACTTTCTTTCCTTCCACTTTTCTTTCATACCAAACAAAGAAAAATGCATCTCTCATCTTTTCCATCCTTGCTGCCAAACACAAAGGAAGGAAATGTTCTTTTCTTTCCATGTGGAAGAAAAATACTTCCTCTATTTTTCCTTCCTTCCACTTTTCCATCCTTCCTACCAACACAGCCTTAGTCTTCCTAAGTGCTCTTAATAGAGAGTAGGATAAAATACGTGTAACGCATGTGCATATACTAGTAGAAATAAAGGGAGAAGCGTGTGAAAAGTTTATAAAATCTTATTAGCTATCTTGACTAACATGTTACTGGCAGCGTCGGATCCAGGCTTCCACCCGGGTGGGCTCCAGCCCATCCCCTCCCCCCCACAACCACCACACAAAAATCCTTTTTTTTTTCATATGATTTTTAATTTAGGAATTAGCCTAACCCAGCCCACCCTAATCGATCTAGTCCATCCCAGTTTATGTTTCTGGATCCGCTCCTAGTTCCTGGGCAGGAAGAGCAATGGAGGCAGTCCAAGGAGGAACAGTTGACCTATACACGACGCATCAATAGGGACATTAGGACCGAGCCAAATGGAAATTGACCTATTCTAGAACAATAAAGTCAGGATTACAACCATGGCTCTTACGACCCTTTTACAACTGACCCTTTCCCATACCAAGGAATTGATTGGGTACCCAATTCTTGACTGAGCAAACTATGGTAAAATAGGGACTTGGCATAGCTAAAAGACCATTGAGAGGATGGGGAGTCATGGACCAATTCCACATTGTAGGAGTTATGTAAGAGATTTTGATGGTCAGTTTTCGTTGAACCACTATTAGGTCTAATATGTTGTTTCTTTTGTCGTCTGAAATTGAATATGAAGTCTAAAAGTATGAATTGAATAGTTTGAAGTATGAATCTATAAAAACCTATTTTGTTTTAATCTGGAATGAAATCTCTGAATAGAAGTAGTTTGTTTGGATGTTTTATATCTAGCCACTGAATAAATTATTTAGACCCGAAACTTGGCAAAATATATTAGGACGAATTTGGAATGGATTTTTGTTCATATTCGGATGTTAGATTTCGTAGAATATTTTACCTCTAAAACGTTTTAGAGGCAAAATTCATACATTGCCTCTCAACTTGTTGACAACCAAATAACTTGTAATGCCTATGAAGTCCGAAACTTTCTCCTACCGAGACTTGCGCACACATATTGGATACGGTAAGATTGAATGTCAGCTATCGTCCCTAAGGCACTAGTTTAGTGGTAGTGCGAGGAGCTGCCCGAGCATAGATCACGGGTTCGAATCCTTCCTTGGACGGCTGGTGGCTTTGGACCACGACCCGACTTGAAGAAAGGACATCTCACAAAAATGTCAACTATCGATACTCAGACAATGTGAGGGACTTACCCGTCTCAAGTAGCGCGAGCGTATCCATCGCGGAGAGACGTGGAGGGGCGTCCTCTTCTCCTCGACCGGTCTCGACATGATATGGGTCGAAGGCAGGGAATTCATCACCCTGACATCGTCCGCGAGAACCCTCTTGAAATGCTCCAGATCGAATATATCGGCAAATTCACTGCGCAATGCGCACACACAAGAATGCAAATGTTAGGCAACTAGTAACTCTTCAGTAATCATACTTTAAGCAAGAAATAAATGAAATTTGAACAGATATCTAACAGAACTTCCCAAACAAGTAAGCTATAGTTATTTATGATATAGATATTAACAAAAAGTTTCCTTATTTGTAGTACTAACAAACATGTTGGGATCTTGATCTCAATGAACCCAACCCAAGTCAAATTTTTAATATGGCAAATTAAACAAAAATTCAAATATTTCATTTTCTTGATTCGTTCAGTAAAAAAGGAAAAAGGAAGCTCCTTTCACTCGCATAGCAAGTAAAATTTAAAAAAAGAGGAATTTTGTGAGTTGAGCGTTCAAAACTTTTTCTTTTAAAACAGAGAAAGACCCCCTTTTCTTCTTTCAAACAGAGAAAAGACACTTTTTTTTTTCTTTCATTGAGATTAAAATTTACTAATTTTACCAAAAAAAATCCGTAAAATTAGGTTAGAAAAATTGGGAACAAGAGCTGCAAAAGTAACAACTTTACCAAAAGATTAAGAACACAAGTTCGCCCATTTTTCTAAAGCGTAAGTACCTCTCGTCTCCCCAAATGACGTTCACTTGGAGGATCGGCACGACGAGCGCGGCGCCGAGGATCCTCGCGATGACGACGGCGTCGACGATCTGGTTCCTCTGCTGGTTCATCCCTCCCGACACCACCACCATCAGGTACCGCCTCCGGTCCTTCCCGACCGCCTCGCTCCCCCGCCGGTACTCCTCGCCGAACTCCAGGCACGGGCGGTACCCGTACCCCTCCGGCTGCTCCCAGAACTCCCCTCCGTGAGGCAGGCCGCCGCCGCTGCTTCCGTCGACGCCGGCTGCGACGCCGGCCCGCCGGAGCCTCCCCCGCACGGGACCGGGAAGGTCGGGGCACGGCCGAGCCCGATCTTCGTGGTCGCGAGAATGACGGCGCCGAGGAGGAGGAGGAGGAGGAAGTAGAGCTTCGGTTTCTTGAGGAGGCGGTGGGCGGGCCGCGGGGACTTCTTGGGAGGGGTGACGAGGAGGCTGGGGTCAATCGGAGAGGAGGAGAGCGAGTGGATGACTCGGGACGGGACGGTGATGTAGGAGAGCTTCGTCTTCGACCTCGCCATTAATGGCTGCTTCCCGAGCTCTCTCTCTCTAAAAAAAATGTGTACTTTCTCTCTCTAGAAAAAGAAGAGTAGTAGTTTATTAAGGCGGCAAGGAAACGCGATAAATGCGGATTTAGTCTGTGGTTAATTAATTAAATCACTAAATACTTCATTAAGCGACGTTAAGCTTGTTAGCCTCGCGAAATGACGACTTTGTCCTTCTGTGTCGTGACGACGTTTCTGTCCTCCGAGATTTTGAACGTGTAGGGGTAATTTGGTCATTGCCAAGATGGAATGTTTGACTTGGATAACGAGTGAGACGTATCGAGTTATGACGTGCCAGCTGGATGGGCCGCATAGTCTTTCTATGCGGGTGCCTGATCTGCCGTCGGTTTTTGTGTGCACGGTGGATGTGCGAGAAGCACGTATGAGCTTTCCGGCAGGCTGGTCGACTCGGAACTCAATAATTTGAATCAAAACTTTTCCAATCTGCTACAGCAAATTTACCATGGTGCCCTTCCTGTCAGGCAACTTGTGAGTGCATAAACGGAGGCCAGTTTCGTCAACTAAAAATACTTCGACATGATTGGTGTAATATGCGTATATATCAATTACACGTGTCAGTTTTCCATTAGTGGAGTAGTTCTGTTCAGTTCCCGCACGAAACGCGGCTATAAAGTGTCGTCCTCGCAGGAGCCAGCTGGGACTGGGGTTTCCGATCTGCACGAATCACGACGAGGCTTGTCCGTTATTTCTGGCCGTTGGATGGAGAGGTTTGGGAGTGTCCTACTGCTGGATGAGTTGGACATGGATATATGATATAACTATTCTATCCTATCCGTGCCAGAATAGAGAAGGTGCTCTGACTGGTGTCTAAAAAAGTTGTAATATATTATCAAATATCCTCGTTCAAATAAAAATTAGTATATATTTTATTTTTTTAAATTAATAAATATTTTTTTTTTGTAAATCAGTCAAAATTTTAATTAAATAGTGAAAATATTTTAAAATATTATTTGTTATATACAAAGGAATGAGAAAATTTACTAGTTTTTTTTTAGAAAGTGGAAGTATAGACTAGTTTCAATAATTTGAATGTGGGCATTTACTAAATATCCCCAAAAAAATTGCAAGAAGAAAAAATCTCAATTTTATATCATAAAAAAGTGAGGGTATTAGTTTACTTGAATAGTGATTTTGAGATCCAAATCATAACGTTGACAATTTCGATACTCAAATCTAATATTCACTATTATGTGAGACCTTAACACTAAATATCCTTGATTTTATACTGAACCTTTATATTCCCACTAAACCGAAACAATTTTTTTTAAATAAATTAAACGTTTCATGTGCCAAAAACTTCCATTTTTTGCGGTAAATAAAAGTTTATATTTCTAAGTTTCATATAGAAAGTTGAAATAAAAAAAATTATGATACATATAATTTTGTTGTAGCTTTTTTATTATTTTTTAAATACTAGCTTCCATTGAGATTTAAACTCAAAACCTCGTATCCACAAACATATCGTCTAAACAACCGAGCCACAAGAAGATATATATCACTCAAATTTTCACTAATTTTAATTTTTGATTTTTTTGCTATTTTTTTGTAAAAATATTGAAAAAAAAAAACGAGCCTTTGATTAAAAGTAAACAAAATAAAATTAAAATGTCATGTTTTGGTACTATTTTAAAACAAATTTGTAAGCGCCCATAGTAAGGACGATTTCTGCTTATTTTCTTTAAGCATATGGTTTAGTGGTATGGGGGGTGGGGATTAAGGTTTTAGTAGGGATTCAAGTGAAACCCTCTTAGTATGGAGGTTTCATTCTTAATTTAGAATTTTACCAAATTCTATTTTCTAACCGCAGTATAGAGAATTTTAATGTTTTGGATGATTTTTTTATTTTATATTATTAAGTGTAAAATTTAGAAAAATTATGTGAAGTTTATGTTTTATAGATAATCTATATGAAGAATTTTTTATACAGAAAATGTATATCAACTTTTTTTTTTGGCAAATTAATCTATTTATCCAAGTTTTTTTTAATCAAACTGTAATTGGCCAAAAAATTTATCTAGAATGACTAAAATACTCCCATACTAAAATGTCGTTCCTCACATGTTAGGATTTTCTTACATCATGCAGGCAAATCTAATCGGCTATGTAGCATAAAAGCTCATTCATATTATCACGTCGATGCAATAGTAAGTACCAATTTATGACTCAAAGATTGCTTGTTGACGATATCAGAAAGGTTCTAAGGTTTTAGTAGGGATTCAAGTGAAACCCTCTTAGTATGGAGGTTTCATTCTTAATTAAGATTTTTACCAAATTCTATTTTCTAACCGCAGTATAGTATTGAATTTTAATGTTTTGGATGATTTTTTTATTTTATATTATTAAGTGTAAAATTTAGAAAATTTACGTGAAGTTTTATGTTTTTATAGATAATCTGTATGAAGAATTTGTTATACAGAAAATGTATATCAACTTTTATTTTTTGGCAAATTAATTTATTTATCCAAGTTCTTTTAATCAAACTGTAACTGGCCAAAAAATTTATCCAGAATGACTAAAATACTCCCGTACTAAAATCGTTCCTCACATGTTAGGATTTTTACATCATGCAGGCAAGTCTAATCAGCTATGTAGCATAAAAGCTCCTTCATATCATCACGTCGATGCAATAGTAAATACCAATTTATGACTGAAAGATTGCTTGTTGAAGATATCTGAAAGGTTCTAATTTAAAATATCATAAACCAGCAATTAAAATTTTTTGGCATTGAAAGAACGACGTCATAAGAGAAATAATGTTTTCGTGTGGGGGAATATTTAGTATTTTCGAATGAAGATTTGATCAACAAATAGTTTAACTGATTGAGGACTCGAAGATTATATAGGAGCACCAACATGTACATATTTAGAATATAATAATAATGTACTATCTGCCATTTTTAACTCAAAAGATTTGTTCAATAGTTGTTATCATGTTAGTTTTACATACTACAGGTCCTTGGTTCAAATCTTACTGGTAACAATTTATATTTTCATTTTTTTTCTTCACATTTTGTACATGGACCCTATTTTGGAGTTTGTCACCACCTTCATAAGCTTAGGGCCGGCCCTGTCCACCCCCATCTAGACATTGCTTTGTCCCTTTTTCTCTCGACAGTGGTCCAACCCTCCTTAGACTCCGTTCGAGGCAGCCTCCTCCATCCCTGATATCTTTCGCTGAACTAGTATTGTTGCCTCCGTTTTTTTTTCCTTCATAAAATTTATGTTATATAAACCGGCTTTTTTTTTTTTTTTTCCTTAGGATTTCAAAAACAATAATTTTTTCTCCCGCTTGTGACAAAATATAGATGCTATTTACAAGTTGTACATCATCCTCTTGCATCATGATATTATTTTTGTATAACAAGTTCAACTCGTCTCTCCTCTTTTAAATTAAAATGGACATTCAAACCCAAGAACGTTCACTGGGATACTTAGCTTGATATTAGTCTTGACCGTGTCCATTTAATTTTCAATATAGGGTTCTAAATCTTCAAGCAATCATGTGACCGGTTCTTTTTACAGTATAATTAAATTAGTTCTTGTAAGTAATCATCACTATTTAATTAAGATCACAAATAGTGTTATTTTGGAGTAGGCAAATTAAACTTCCAAATGTCCGTCTTACACTCACTAGTAATGTAAAAAAAACAGAGAGAATTTATTTAATTAAGATCACAAATAGTGTTATTTTTACTCATTGCAACATTAAAAAAAAATTAAATTAGAATTTATTATAACTATTTTGTGGATAAAATCTAGTCAACCAGAAAGAATGTCTCCTACCTTAACCACATAAGTTAGATGTATTTGGCTATAATTAAATAATATTAGATAGTAAAATAATTAGTTAAAATTTATGTGATTTTAAATTTTTATTTACATGAGGATAAAACTACTAAATGGTTTATTTTAAATCATTTCAAGCCTCTTTATAAAGAGTATGGATGGAGATTAGTACGTCATGGTATTTTTTTTTATATAGCTTGTATAGAAAAAGTCTTATATATATATATATATATAATATATATATATATATATATATATAAAGTTGAAAAATAATACTTCTAGAACATAAAATTTCGAACTTTTCATATTATATGTAAGAGATAAGAACTTGATTTAATTAGGCTCTAATTGGTCAGTATAGTTTAGCGTGACCAGACTAATTAAACAATAAAAGATGGAAAGAGTTGTGACATGACTAAGTAAACAAACGAAACGTGTCGAAAGAGTTGATTTGTTCTATATGGTAAAGTTTAGAGAGGGTTTTCGGTGTGGTATGTATGTCAAATGTGAGGAAGGAGTGGCGAAGGAAAGAGATTGGTGCATTATTAATTCATGACATCACAGTGGTGTATGGTGCATTGTACTTTAAGAATTTTTTTTTGTTCTGGTTGATAAAATTTTAAAAAATTGCATGAGAAGCATTAAAGTTAGAAAAAATTATGTAAAAAAAATTCAAGTCAAGTAGACCTGTCAATTATACCGAAAAACGCCCTTCGGATGGGCGTTTTCATCTTCCGTTTACTTAGGTTAAACGGACGTCAATAAAAATTAATATTTAAATAAAAACGCCCTTCGGATGGACGTTTTCATGCTCTATATGCTATTTTTAGAAACATTGTGCTCTGCATACAATTTTATAAATTTTTAATGCTCTGAGTGAAAATTTTCGAAAATTTTTCCATCTTCCGTTTACTTAGGTTAAACGGACGTCAATAAAAATTAATATTTAAAAAAAACGCCCTTCGGATGGGCGTTTTCATGCTCTATATGCTATTTTTAGAAACATTGTGCTCTGCATACAATTTTATAAATTTTTAATGCTCTGAGTGAAAATTTTCGATCATTATATCCCAATTTGGGCGTTCAAAAAATAGGTCCTAAATTTGGACGTCTGGGAAAGAGGATTTATTGATTAGGAATTTAATGGTTAGGTTCTCTATTAAGACAGAGATTAAAGAGGGCTTAATCTCTCAGAAAAAATTATACGTAGAAGTGATGGGCGTTTGATTCTTATGTGTTGCCTTCAAGTCAAGTAGACCTGTCAATTGGGCCGGGCCGGCCCAGCCCGGCACGAGTTCGGCCCGAAAATTTGGCACATGTGCCGGCCCGGCCCGATTAATTATGGGCCCGGGTCGGCCCGGCCCCATATATTGGGTCGTGCCGGGCCACATATATCGGCCCATAACATAGGCCCGGCCCGAAGCCCAAGCACGGCACGGCACGGCATGGCCCGAAGTCCGGCCCGGCACGGCCCACCCAAATAAATAAGAATCTAAGTAGTTTCTATATCAAAAAATGGTTGTTATTAATATTTAGAAAACTTAATCATTTATTATGGTATGTTAATCTACCTAAATATATGTGAGTGTTGAAAAGAATATATGAAAACATGTTGGATGTTCAATCTTTTGTTTTAAAAAATAATTGTAATTAATATGAAAATTTTTTGAGAAGAAAAACAAAATTGAATGTCCAAATTTCACGTGCCAATCAAGCCCGCACGGCCCAGTCCGGCCCGGCCCGACCCGAAGCCCATTGTGCCATGGGTCACGTGCCGGGCTGGGCCGAGATTTTCAACCCTTGGCCCGGCCCGGCCCGGCCCGGCCCACTACAATTCATGGGCCCAAGAGGCCCGGGCCCGGGCCGGCCCGGCCCATCCAATTTTCGTGCCGGGCCGGCCCGGCCCGGCCCACTTGACAGGTCTAAAGTCAAGACAGACATAGAATTAATCATTTTTTGATCAGAGAACAGTTCCAGACTTAGCTATAGGTAAGTCTCACGTGTTTGATCAATTGTTATAGGTAAAAATGATAAATGGCATATTGTCTCTTATGTTTGCACCGTTGGATGCAGGCTTGGGATAAAAGTAGCAAATTAAATTTCAGGAGGAACCATACAAGCCCATACAACTAGTTTTATTAACTTCTGAAAAAATACGTCCAAGTTTTGGGCGTTCAAAAAAGTGCGCCCTATAGTAGGACGTTTATTTTTGGCGCCCTAGTTTTAGGCGTGAATTTTTGGACGAGAAAGTTTTAAGGGAGAGAAATTTAGTTTATCTTTAACTAAGCCGACTAATTCACCGTTTAGTTTTAGACGCCCATATTTAGGACTTATCTTTTTACGCCCATCTTTGTGACGCGACGGTTCCTAGTTTGCAATTTCACTAAACTTTTTTTCTTTTATAATTCTTTAAAATTGCTATGCTTCTGATACAATTTTTCGTAGAAAATCATTTTTTTGTCAGAGAAAAGTTCCAGACTTGGCTATAGGTAAGTCTCATTTGTTTGATCAATTGTTATAGGTATGGTAAATGGCATACTGTCCCTTCTCATTGTAATGGATAAATAATGGTAAATGACATACTATCCCTTTTGTTTGCACTGTTGGATACATGCTTGGGTAAAAGTAGCAAATTAAATTTCAGGAGGGACCATACAAGCCCATACAACTAGTTCTATTAACTTGATGCTGAAAAAGTACGCGCAAATTTTGGACGTTAAAAAAGGTGCGCCCTATAGTTGGGCGTTTATTTTTGGCGCCCTAATTTCAGACATGAATTTTTGGGCGAAAAAGTTTTAAGGGAGAGAAATTTAGTTTATCTTTAACTAAGCCGACTAATCCACCAGTTAGTATTAGACGCCCCTATTTAGGATGTATTTTTTTCTTTTACGTCCATTTGGGGCGCGACGGTTCCTAGTTTACAATTTCACTAAACTTCTTTCCTTTTATACAATTCTTTAAATTTTTTATGCTTCTGATAAATTTTTTATTTTCTAATAAGAGTTTATAAATATAGAAATTCTCATAGAATTTTTTTTATTCTACGTCACTGTCATATAAGATAAAATTGCAATAGAAATCATGGTTGGAAGAAGGGATTTTTTTTTTCTTTTCTAAAAGAGATTTCTACCTTAAAATAGGAGAGATATAATCCCCCATTTTCTGCCTAACATATTAATTAAGGACTGTGTTTAGTAAGTCTACAATTTTTGGTGTAAGTAATAATGTATAGGTGAGAAGTAAGAAGTTTTGGTTTTGAATGTAATATTTACAGGCGGCGTAAACTTTTTTTTTTTTGGGTTATTTAGTAATAGGGTCTCACATAATAGTTGAATTATGTACAATGTATGAAATATTGTATATCTGTTGTACAGTGAGTTGTAAGCCAAGTCGGTATATCCAGATGTAAGTCCATGTATCAAGTATCAAATGTTAGTCCATATGGCATGGGTTTCAGTTGGCTATCATATGCAATGTGAGAGGTGTTGTAATTAAGTTTGTACTCCGGTGCAAGCATTGTACTTCATTTTCAGCTATCAACAAAGAGAAGTTAATTCTAAAATTCAGTGTGCCTTTAAGTTATCTGTTTGTTTCAGGGCCGGC
>JANAVB010028021.1:0-68300 GCA_029216955.1 Iris pallida
TCATGGCGAACCAGGCACAAGCTGAAGTTCTGGGATCGGGACCGTGGAACTGAAACTCACTTCTGGGAACACTCTGACACTTCAAGGTGTGAAGCATGTTCCGCGATTGCCAAGAACCTGATCTCTAGAAGAGCCTGCTCTGAACGCAGGCTTGAGGATGGACATCATGCTGGTCAGGATGGTGATGTACAAGAAAGGAACATACTTCGGAAAGGCTTATCAAACCGAAGGAATGTTTAAAATTCAGCTTGTCAACCAGTTTGAAGACATTAATGCAGTTGTATTTTCTGATTATTCTCTTGAGTTGTGGCATAATAGACTAGGACATGTTCATTGTAAAAGAATTAACAAAATGTCTAGTCTAGGACTTATCTCCAAATGTGGGGGTAAGGTGGAGAAGTGTGAAGTGTGTGCTCAGACGAAGTCACAAGGAAACCTTTCATCGGGTCAATCGAAGCACAGATCTTCTGGAGTTAGTGCACTCCGATATCTGTGACTTCAAACATTTCTCCACGAAGGCCGGGATAAAGTATTTCATAACCTTCATCGACGACTTCTCAAAATACGCGTTCGTCTACTTGCTCAAGTCTAAAGACGAAGCCTTCGAGAAGTTCAGAGAGTTCAGGGCCGAAGCTGAACGGCAGACTGGACAACAACTCAAGAGGTTAAGAAGTGATCGAGATGGGGAGTACAGGTCTCATAAATTTGTATCGTTCTGTAAAGAACATGGAATCATATGCGAAACTACTGCTCCATATTCTCCTCAATCCAACGGAGTAGCGGAGAGGAAGAACAGAACGTTGACAGAAATGATGAACTCAATGCTGCTAACCGCGGGTCTTCCTAAATGCTACTGGGGAGAAGCTGCATTGACGGCCACTTTTATTCTAAATAGAGTGCCATATACAACTTCGGACGTAACTCCTCATGAACTCTGGTTCAAAGTCAGACCAAACTTGAATGTCATTCGAGTGTGGGGGTGTCTGGCGTATGTGAAGCTCCCAGATCTGAAGATTCAGAAGCTAGGGACAAGGACTACGAAGGCGATCTTCTTGGGGTATGCCGAGAAGAGTGATGCTAGAGATTTCTTGATATTGAGTCAATCATATCATCGAATCTCGCGATGCTGAATACTTTGAAGACAAGTTTGCAAAAGACAAAAACATTATTCTTTCGGACATTCCGAAAAATGATGTAGGTGCAAATGAGACTGAAATCTCATATGGGCCAGTAGTCCAAGAAGAAGCTATTGTTGAGGAAACAACTCTTGTACCAGAACTCGCAGAGCCGTCAGCTAAGCGAGCGAGGAGACCGAAAGATTTCGGAGATGACTTTGTCACCTATCATGTGGAAGCAGATCCGCTTACCTATGATGAGGCGATGAAGACCAGAGATGCTATCTTCTGGAAGGAGGGCAGTGAATGACGAGTTTGACTCTATCAGCTCCAATAAACACATGGGTGTTGGTAGATCTACCTGAAGGAGAAAGGTCCATCGGATGTAAATGGATCTTCAAGAAGAAGATGAAGGCAGAATGGAACTATTGACAAGTTCAAGGCCAGGCTGGTAGCCAAGGGATTTTCTCAGAAACAGGGGATAGACTACGTTGACACGTACGCTCCAGTAGCTCGGATGACCACCATCAGGATGTTAATCGCTCTAGCAGCTATACATAAGTTGGTGATACATCAGATGGATGTAAAGACCGCATTCCTGAATGGGGAGCTGACCGAAGAGATTTACATGCAACAGCCATATGGATTTGTCATCAAAGGTCTTGAAGACAAAGTCTGCAAGTTGGTAAAATCATTGTAAGGTTTGAAGCAAGCTCCTAAGATGTGGCATGAGAAGTTTGACAAAGTTATTAGGTCAAACGACTACAGAGTCAGCGAGACGGACAAATGTGTTTACACAAAGTTTGCTGATGGAAGAGGAGTCATCGTTTGTCTGTACGTGGATGACATGCTAATCCTAGGTACGGATATAGGCTGTGTCACAGAGACAAAGAAGTTCCTCTCAACCAAGTTCAGTATGAAGGACTTGGGGGATACAGATGTCATCTTGGGCATAAAGATCATCCGGACAGACACTGGAGTAGCACTGTCACAATCTCACTACATTGAGAAGATGCTCATACGCTATGGGTATAAGGATCTTCCAGGGATCGATACGCCATAAAGGTGTGATCAGAAGCTGAAGCCAAATTCAAGGAAAAGCGTCAGGCAGCTGGAGTATTCTAGCGTTATCGGAAGTTTGATGTACGCAACCACTGCCACAAGGCCTGACATAGCTTTCGCCGTGGGAATGCTGAGTCGGTTCACATGCAACCCAGGGGTTGAGCACTGGAAAGCTGTGAAGCGGGTGATGAGATATCTCAAGAAAACTCAGACATATGCACTGTACTACAACGGGTATCCGACAGTAGTGGAAGGCTTCAGTGATGCTAGCTGGTGTTCAGAGGTGGAAAGCGAGAGATCCACAGGTGGATATGTCTTTTCCTTGGGTGGAGCTGCTATATCGTGGAAGTCGAAGAAGCAGACTATACTCTCTCGTTCCTCCATGGAATCTAAATTCTATGCCCTTAAAACTGCAGCAGATGAAGCAGAATGGCTTCGGAAGCTCATGTATGATCTTCCAGTGGTTGGGGCTCAGATACCGGCGATACCGATATACTGTGACAACCAGGCGACTGCGGCGGTGGCATCAAATGACCTCTTCAACGGGAAGAAGAGGACTGTGCGGTTAAAGCACAGGGCAGTACACGATCTTATCAAAAGAGGTGTAATTGCAGTGATTGATGTTCGGAGTCAGGAGAACCTGGCAGATCCGTTCACGAAAGGCCTCAAGCGCCAGTTGGTCGATGACACAGCTTGTAAAATGGGCTTGAAGGCATTCTGATAGTGTGTCTTTGTAATCCTACCATAAAGTTTTATGCTATTAGTTCAAAGAGAAATCTACTAGGCATCTAACTTTTGGTTCAAAGGAGGATCACTGAATGGGAAACTATCAGGTAGCAGTGGGTACTTGTTCTCTGGAACATGGAAGGGATACGGACCCATAACCATTGTTGTCTACTATGTATTTTTTCTGCGGAAAAATCTGATCCTGTGGAAGGTTGGCTTAAAACGCCTTAATGAGTTCTCAGGCAGAGTGAATGCCTGGTGTGCTTTACAGGAAGCACGGTAGAGCAGCACTACAAGGAGTGAAACTCCATGCTACAGTGGGGTGACTCCACCATGAGGTTCCCAGGTAGGGGTAATGCCTCGGCTTTGCAAGCCAAGTCACAGCGGCGTAGCACCGCAAATAGGCAGGTAGCCTAATGCTGTATGACGTAATTAAAGAGTTGTAGACAGCACTACAAAGGGGAGGATGGCCCCATGTTACAGTGGCATGATACCACGATGAGGTACCCAGGTAGGGGTAAAGCCTCGGCATTGCAAGCCATGTCGTTGCGGCGTAACACTGCAAGGAAGCCTTAGGCTTCATGCTGGGTAGTTTGGCACTACAAAGAGGCTTGTGACCTCCTGCTACAGTAGTATGATACTACGATGAGGTTCCCAGGTAGGGGTAATGCCTCGGCTTCAGGCCATGTCATAGCGGCGTAGCACCGCAAGGAAGCGCAAGGCTTCATGCCATATCTCTTTAATAAAGAACTCACCTATAGTGTATGGAAAGATATATCAGGCCATCTCTTGAGGTTAAACTTGTAGACGCCCAAAATTATACATTGAAACCAGGCTGGCACAGGGCCTTTAATGTGCAGCCAGAAGCACACGTAACTACACTTTGTGAGTGGGAAGAATTACAATTGTGGTACAGAATTCAAGGCGTAGTCCATTCTTGTATCACATTGTTATTTAACCCATGCGGGAAGATTCAAGTCGTCAGCAACATCTATCCTAATGCAAAATGGACAGTTACTGTGGGGAATGCTCAACCCTGGACACATATATATATATTGTGATATGTGGGGGATTGTTGGAGCTTTCTTTACATGGAGAGAGCTTGCTCTCAACATACCTTGTAAATTTTAGTCCCACATCGAAAATGTACCATGAGTTATCTCAACATATATACTTGGGTGTGTTGTTGAGAGATGCACATGGGATGGTGACCCTAAGGAGGGAACCATGTGGGTGATTTTACTAGGATATAAGAATAAGGCTCCAAGGATTAAGCATTAATGCTTTTGTCATTCTCTTGGATTAATTCCATTTGGAGCTAAGCCCCAACGGGGCTTAGCGACTCGGACTCGGACTCATGGGCTCATGAGGCGTAATGTGGTATTTTGTTGGCGCACTTTGCACTTAGCACGTCAACAGTCATGCGGCTCATATACGACCATGCGGTCTTATACGGCCTCATGCGGCTCATACGGCCATGCGGCTCATGCGGCTTATGCGGCCATGTGGCCCATACGGTCCATGCGGTCCATGCGGTTCATGCGGTTCATGCGGCTCATGTGGCCATGCGGCTCATGCGGCCATGCGGCCATGCAGCTCATGTGGTCCATGCGGCCCAAGCGGTCCATGCGGCCAGGTTGCTGCTGCTGCTGCCGCATGGAGGGCTACGCTGACTGTGCAGATTTCAAATCAGTTATGGAAAGGATGAATCAATGCGATTAATTCAGATCCTATCTTTGTGGGATTTGAATTAATTTCGTTTCTATCTTTGTGGGATTTGAATTAATTCAGATCCTATCTTTGTGGGATTAGAATTAATTCGTTGCTATCTTTTTGTGATTTGATTCAATCTTTTCATAACTGAAGTGGCGGCTAGGGTTTCCACTCTCTCTCTATATATACTCTCTTCTGGTCTCCTTTGTGGATATAACAAAAATACAAGTTAGAAAAAGGAAAAAGAGAGAGAGAGAGAGCTGCTGCCGCCATTGCAAGTCCATCCGAGGAGTCAGAACAGAGGTGACTTCGAGCGTTCCACAAGTTTTTCAACTTGCTGGTTCCTGGAAGCAGATCGTGTGGGGCGAATCTTGCTTTGAGCAACGGTGTTTTGACACCCCAGCAACTGTTCTTCATCTAATCTTTCTCCAGATTATTGTAACTCATTCTGTCCCAATTGCAACACGTTTACAAGAAAGAACGAGAGATCTTCTCTTCTCTATTTCCCTCCTTCAGATTGTAATTTGGCTATTTGGATTATTGTACCATCGTAGATCTTGAGTTTGATCACTGCAAAGTTTTTGTGTGATATCTCAGATCTCGATTGCATCAGTTTTTCCATCTTTGATCAAGCCCCGGGACTAACAGTTATAATGTAAAAAAATAAAGAGAATAATTCATGTGATTTAAAACCTCCATCTATAGTGATTATCAGATCACAATTGACCAACGGGGTTGTGAAATTTCATTTTGAAATCCTAATTGGCTACTGAATTTTAGAATCACTATATTTGATTCTGAAATCCTCATTGACTAACACCCTCTAAGAGATTTAAAATTTAAAGTTTAAAATAAAATAAACTTTCACATGAAGGTCGTTATGAGACTTTTTGGTATTACGAAGAGATCGCTAAGGGATATTTTCTTTATTTTCTAATTAATACTTTTATATTTAAATTATAATTTTGAAATGTTATGCAATTCAAGAGTCTACATATTGGAGACGATATTGACTGGCGAATGACTAAGAATCAATAGGACCCACATGCAAGTCTACTGCATAATGGAATGAATTCTAACTCGAGTAGTTTTTTTAAAGTTTGGCCCACTCACTACATTTTCTATCACTTCCACTACTTGCTGACATATCTCAAAATATATTTGTATCCAGTGTCATATTAGGTTATCCTATTTGATTTTGTATCGAGTTTCATATAGAAGTATCAAGTATTAATATACCTGCCACATGAAGGATTTGTAAGTTTTACCTTATTGAATATTTATTCACAAAGAATCATTACTCAACGAATCATTTAAATGATCAAACTTTACTTCCTTAACATGAAATATTCATGTTTTAATCTATTTGCATTGGGGTAGGGAAAAACTAGGAGATATATGTTACTACTCTTGAGAGGATTTGCATTATTTGCTACATAGACCGATAGGTTGAAACACATTTAGAGTGATAGTGTTTAGACTATCTCATTATTGGTTTAATCATAAATTAACTTTTTAGAACAATTAGATTTCAAGCTAGATAGTAGGGGTGAAAATATAAGCATTGTAAGCCCTCTGATTTTTGGAATTTTTTATTTATTTAATATGATTATTTATTATTAAACTATATTTTATTTTTAGTTATGACTATAAATATACTTTACCGTAGCTTTGACTTTGAAGCACGACAATTGTCAATTCTTCGAAACTAATTTCATATTCGTGTTTTAGACGAGACCACCTTCGTTCAGGCATATCATGTCTCACTCCAATATGTTCCCTTTCACCATATTTTTCTTGTACATCTTTTGGGTCAAAATGGTCTATTTTGTCCTCTACCGTAAAACCAATGTATTTTCCAATTCCAATTTGAGGACCAAACATGATCCAAACTTTTCGACCCAATATATGGTTTTAATCTATTTTGAGCCTACTACAATATGCCAATAGTGTCCCACTCAATTGAGTTCCTATGTGTATATTCAAATGGCACACAAAACCCAATTAATAGACTTTCGAAACCCAATTAAACCCAACGAGCCGCACCGACCAGTAACCCAACTTGGAAAGGTAGAGTCTATTCTAGGTTGCCCTAGCCTAATGGGACCATTAATAATTGATTCTTTATTAATATTGTACAGCCCCCTACAGAGGAAATTGCAAATATGCAATAGGAAGATTTTGAAGGACTAATTTAGAAAATACCAAATCTTAGTCAATCTTTTTCCTTTATTTGAACGCAAAACAAAGCCAAATCCCCACCAAATTCTCTCCTATACGTAGCCTAAGAAATCTTCTCTTCCTTTTTTGTGTATATATATTTTATATAAAAAAATTCCCGAATATCCACTCCCCCAAAACCGAGCGCCCCTCTCATTCTCAAATAGTGCACACCTTCCTGTCCATCTGCCTAGAAAACCCCATAGTCGACCTTTCCACCACCTTCACCACCATCCTCGTGACCCCAAGACATCCTCCTTCCATCCCCACAAGCCCCTCTGGATCGAATTTTCAGTATAGAAGAAAGTTGGTGACCGAAAATAAATTCGTGTGTCGATGAAATCGAATGTGTTTCTGTTACGCCCCGATTCGGGGAATCGCTCGCTTTGCTTCGATTCACGCCGAATCGATCGTCCTCGCTAAGGCGTGATGCCGTACAAGTCTGGAGTTGCACTTGTACAAGGCTAGAACATGCACATTCATATCATTTGAAACATTTAAAATTAAGCCACAGTTGCGGAAACATTGGAACACAATATAGGAAGAAGAAATACTCATTTTATTCATAAGTGTAGTCAGAATACAACTTTTCTCGATAATATTTGAAATGCCATTTCGGCTACATTGATTCATGAAAAGAAGTACAACTGATAGGCTGCCATGAAATAATTTCCCGTTCCATACATCATGCCCCTTTAGTACTTTGAAATATAAGCAGCTATCTTTGAAATCTCCGCAATACTTTGTGCGTCTTTAGGGAAAAACAACTTGAAAGGAAACAGCAGTTCAGAAAGCTTTAGTTCGGACGTGCGCCTGAGCCTTCTCCAGTACCTGTGGAGGAGGGGTCAGCACATTATAACAATGCGCTGGTGAGCCCCGTTGGCCCACTCAGCTAAACCAACATTTGATTAATGACAAGCATTTTAAAGATATGAACTTATTAGGGACAGGCAACATTCAGAGTAATTCACAATAAATGTAACATGGAATAAACCATGTTTACTTTACCATTGGCCGAATCCAGCTTTCCTGCATAAGATACAGGATAATAATAATATACTTACCGCCCCTGCATAAAATAATCATTAGCATGCATCCTGACTACATGGCCACTGGCGTTGTTAAACCATATGGACATCTCTTTGCCTTATAGGACTTCAAGGTAATGCAATGACACCAAAGTAGGTAGCTAGCCCCTAAGGATGCCTCACAATACCCGTGCTCCCATTAGCACGCCAATGCTTCCTCCTAGGCCGAATCGGTCCCGGCACCCCAGTACCGATTCGAGGAAACACACCACCAAACCTTGTGCACAAGTTGTCCATGACCATGCGAATGCGTGATCGACTCGATAAGCAAACAGTGCATGGTAATTTTGAAAGTAAATAGACAACTTGTTCATTTCGCAGCATTTCATCATCATTCTAGGTATCAATTCAATCTCAATTCAATGTTCAGTGGACAAGCATAATCTCAATTGTTGTTAACAGTGTAATCGATTCATTTCAATGTTCAAGGGACTAGCATTCATTTCAATGTTCTATGAACTAGCAATCATTTCAATGTTCTATGGACTAGCATTCATTTCAATGTTCAATGTTCAATCTCTAGCTTCTTAGTGGTATTGACTTGTGGCATTTAGCAACTTGATATCGATCAACGGATGTTGCAAGACAATTATTTAGTTGGCATGAAGGAATAGCGAGAGGGATAATACCACCACAGAGATCCACACTCACCAAATTAGAGAATCGCCGAGAGAGAGGAACACTTGTACGCTTAGCCTTCCGTCACGCGTCAGTCTGCATTGGCACCAAAAGTTTGGTTAATAATCCATCTCGTTGTGTTCTCTTCTCTCAGAATTCTCAAGAATGAATGCTATGCAAATCGATGAAAACGGGCAAGAATCAAATCATCGAAAATCATTCAGAAAAGCATCCATCAAAACCAAGCAGCAAAACCAGCAGCAAAACATCCAGAGAAAACTCTTGGACGCATTTCAAGAGAAACCAAATCCATTAGTTGGAAAGGTTCTTATGCACTTGTCCGTGATCGATTCGGTGCCGACGGTGAGTTTCCCCAATACTCGGTTCCGACCGAGTTAGCCAAGCCACAAGCCTTACATAGTGAACCGCTAGGAGCGGGACACTACATAATATACCACTAAGAAAAAGTTTCGTCCTCGAAACTTAAAGCAAAAGTCCTACCTCAAAAATATCAAACAGCGAAGGGTATTTCACCCGCATCTCTTCCTCTAGTTCCCATGTCGACTCCTCTACAGCATGGTTCCGCCACAGCACGTTGACCAGGGGTACTGTCCGATTCCGCAAAACTTTCTCTTTCCTGTCCAAAATTTGGACAGGCTCTTCAGTGTAGGATAGGTCAGCGCTCAGCTGCAGCTGGTCGAAGTTCACTACGTGACTTGGATCATGCACGTACTTCCGAAGTTGAGATACATGGAAGATATCGTGCACATCAGCCAGAGCCGGAGGTAGTGCAAGTCGATAAGCCACTGAGGCTACCTTCTCTAAAATCTCGAATGGTCCGACGAATCTCGGGCTTAGCTTTCCTTTCATCCCAAACCGCATCACACCTCGCATGGGTGTGACCTTCAAGAAGACATGATCTCCTGCCGCAAATTCCAAAGGTCGTTGATGTACGTCCACATAACTCTTCTGTCGACTTTGAGCAACTCTAAGTCTTTCTCGAATTAAGCGAACTTTCTCGACGGCCTGTTCCACAAGTTCTGGTCCGAGCACTTGCCGTTCACCGACTTCATCCCAGCATATCGGTGATCGACATTTCCGTCCATATAAGGCTTCGTACGGGGCCATTTGGATACTTGCCTGATAACTGTTGTTATAGGCAAATTCTGCTAATGCGAGATGTGTGTCCCAATTTGTCTTCGAATCGAGCACGCACAATCTCAACATATCTTCAAGAATCTGGTTTACTCTCTCTGTCTGACCATCAGTCTGCGGATGGTAAGCCGTACCGAAGTTTAACTTTGTGCCCATAGCCGAGTGCAGACTTATCCAAAATCGCGACAAGAATCTTCCGTCTCTATCCGATACTATAGAAGCTGGCACCCCATGTAATCGAACAATTTTATTTATGTAAATCTGAGCCAACCGTTCTACTCCCCATGTAACTTTTATTGGAATGAAATGTGCCGACTTGGTTAATCTATCCACGATAACCCAAATCGCATCATTTCCCTTCTGAGTTCTTGGCAAGCCGACTATAAAATCCATACAGATATTATCCCACTTCCACAGTGGAATAGCCAAATTTTGTAATTCTCTGCCTGGCCGTTGGTGTTCGGCCTTCACACGCTGACAATCCATGCATTGTGACACAAATAGCGCCACATCCTTCTTCATACCATGCCACCAAAAAGTTGAGCGTAGATCTTTATACATTTTCGTGCCTCCCGGATGCAAGGAATACTTTGCGAAATGAGCCTCGGTCAGTATTTCCTTCCTGATATCCTCGTCCTTAGGGACGCACAATCTTCCCTTGACACGAATAGTGTCATCTTCAACGGTAAAGTCTGACGCCTTTCCTGCTAGAATCAACTCGCGTATCTTCTGCAGAAACGGGTCATCCTTCTGAGCAATCTTAATCCTTCCCTAGAGACTCGGCTCAAGTTATAACTGAGCCAACTGCACATTCTGTGGACGAATCCTGAACTCGATGCCCATCTCTTCAAGATCTCGTAGTACCTCTTTTGCCACTGTTAGGGACCCAACAAATTTCCGACTCAAGGCATCAGCTACCACATTCCCTTTACCCGGCGTGTAAGAGATTGTCAAGTCATAATCTTTGATCAATTCTAACCAACGCCGCTGCCTTAAATTCAATTCCTTTTGTGTGAATATGTATTTCAGGCTTTTGTGATCCGTGAAGATCTCGCAGGACACACCATAGAGATAGTGTCGCCACAATTTCAACGCGAACACAATTGCCGCCAGTTCCAAATCATGTGTCGGGTAATTCTTCTCATGCTGTTTGAGTTGTCTCGAAGCATAAGATATTGTCTTCCCACGTTGCATGAGAACACATCCCAATCCAAGTCCCGATGCGTCACTGTAGATCTGAAATCCCTCGGAGCCTTCCGGAAGTGCTAAAATTAGAGCTGTGACGAGCCGCTGCTTGAGTTCTTGGAAGCTACTCTCACAGTCGTCAGTCCACTTAAATACGACTCCCTTCTGAGTTAGGCGAGTCAAAGGCGACGCGATTCTCGAAAAGTCTTTCACAAATCTACGGTAGTACCCAGCTAAACCAAGGAAACTCCGTATTTCACTAGCTGATGCAGGCTGCTTCCAGTCCACAACTGCCTCAATCTTCTTTGGGTCAACGGCAACACCTTCTGCCGAAACAACATGTCCTAGGAACGACACGCTGTTCATCCAAAACTCGCACTTACTTAGCTTTGCATAGAGCTGGTTGTCCCGCAGCGTCTGAAGTACTTCTCTCAAGTGCTCGACATGAGTCTCCCTGTCCTTTGAGTAGATCAAGATGTCATCGATGAACACAACAACAAACTTGTCTAAGAATGGTCGAAACACTCTATTCATTAAATCCATAAAGGCTGCTGGAGCATTGGTCAAGCCGAATGGCATGACCAAAAACTCATAATGTCCGTATCTTGTACGGAATGCTGACTTAGGAACATCTTCGGGTCTGATCTTCAACTGATGGTATCCTGAACGAAGATCAATTTTTGAAAACACGGTCGCCCCTTGTAGCTGATCGAATAGATCATCTATACTTGGCAAAGGATACTTGTTACGGATGGTTGCCTTATTCAGTTCTCTGTAATCGATGCATAGCCGCATCGTTCCATCCTTCTTCTTTACAAACAGCACTGGAGCTCCCCATGGAGATACACTTGGGCGAATGTATCCCCGGTCTAATAATTCTTGTAGCTGCACCTTTAGTTCCTTTAATTCTGCCGGAGCCATCCTGTACGGCGCCTTAGATATCGGACGAGTATCCGGAAAGGTGTCAATTGTGAACTCAATTTCTCTATCCGGCGGCATCCCAGGTATCTCGTCCGGAAACACATCAGGAAACTCTGCCACAATTTCGGTCTGATTTGAGCCTACACTCTTCATTCGAGTGTCTTGGACAGAAGCGAGAAAGCCTTCACACCCCGAGTACAGCATGTGCCTTGCTGTAACTGCCGATATTACCATAGGTCCTTGGAACGCCGAGCCGCTCGAGTAAGAAAACTCTGTTTCTCCAGGTAGGCGAAACACAACTCTCTTATCCGTACAGTCGATCGTTGCATGACAGGCGCTGAGCCAGTCCATTCCCAATATGATATCGTACTCCTTGATGTCGAGTACAATTGCGTCCAAAGATAAAGTTTTGCCTCCAATCTTGATGTAGCCGTCCCTGCAAATCAAAGTTGCAGGTATATCTACTCCCGAAGGAGTACTAACACACAAAGCTGTCTTTAATTGAGTCATACAAATTTTATTTTCCGTTGCAAAATCAGAAGAGATAAAGCAATGAGTAGCACCAGAATCAAAAAGTACTCTTGCAGGTATGCCTTTGTACAGCAACATACCTGTTATAACATTCTCTGCGGTCTGGGCCTCTGCCTGAGTCAAGGCATAAACCCTTGCTTGGCCACCTTGTTGATTCGGTGCATTTCCAGTTGGAGTTGGCAAGGCTGGTGGCGCCTGGCCACGATACTGGTTGTTGTGTTGGCCCCGGTTCTGATTGTTGTTATGCCCACGATAGTAATTATTGTTATTCCCACGAGGAGGATACAGGTTCTCTCCCTTAGTTCTGCATTCAAATGCCTTGTGATTCATTCCCCCACATTTGTAACACCCGACGCGACAATCCTCGCGACGATGACCAATTCGATTGCACCTGTTGCAACGCAGTTCCTGATACGGTCCTTTGTTATTGCCCGTATTCGGACGCTTAGGCGCGTCATTTCTTCCTGCAGACCAAGGTCGTTTCTGATTGTTGAGTCCTTGGTTGCTCTGCGTTGTCCCACGACTACCCGGTTGATGAAATCTCTCCATTTCGAGAGCTGTCTCGTACGCCTCCCGGTAAGACGTACATTTACGACTTAGAACATCCCGCTCCAGGCCCTCATTCAGGCCTTGCACAAATCTTTTTCGCTTGGCATCGTCATTCGGTACCATGTACCCAGCGAATGCGACTCTCTTCAAAAACTCTGTCTCGTAGTCATGCACTGACATACTGCCTTGTCGAAGTGCAATGAACTCATTCTCTTTTTGTTGTCGAACAGCGGGTGGAATGAATTGAGTAATGAAAGCCTGTTTGAAGGCCTTCCAAGACATCTTCATATCCTGATTATTTCCGCAAAGTGCCTGTCTCTGCGAAATCCACCATTCCTGGGCCTTGAGGCAAAGTAGTACAGCGGCACACTCCACTCTCTTACTGCCCTGAATCTCTAACATTCGGAAATAGCCCTCCAGTGTGTTCAAGAAGCCCATCACCTCATCTGGCTCCTCTTTCCCATTAAATTCAGGCGGGTCGCAACTTTTAAATTTAGAGAACTTGAAGCTCGTCCTCTTCCGTGTCGGCGTCTCAGCTTTTTCTGCCGGCACTTCCACGGTCTCGGTTGTTGCGGCCTTTGCAGAAACATTAGAATCGGCCGTCAACTTGGTGACAATCTGAGTCAGACTATCAACTTGCTTTTGTTGAGCATCCAGCTGCTCCTGAAACTGATACTGAAGCTGCTCCTGAAGCGCGCGATGTTGAGCTTCGCTCTGCTTCCTTTGAGCCTCCATTTGCTTAATCAGTTTCTCAATCGGGTCCGACGATGAATTCGCCTTTGAGCTATCACCCTTAGTCATTCTACAACAAAGAAATAATTCCATTAGCACTCATAAAATATTTATGGGCTTATTGTATGGAACATTATTTCATGCCAGCGCTATCGACACCATCAATCGAGAAAATTTGCATCAAGACTTCCTTTTTAAAAAAATATTTTTGAAATCCGAGGATTCTAAACTGTGCTCTGATACCAACTTGTCACGCCCCGATTCGGGGAATCGCTCGCTTTGCTTCGATTCACGCCGAATCGATCGTCCTCGCTAAGGCGTGATGCCGTACAAGTCTGGAGTTGCACTTGTACAAGGCTAGAACATGCACATTCATATCATTTGAAACATTTAAAATTAAGCCACAGTTGCGGAAACATTGGAACACAATATAGGAAGAAGAAATACTCATTTTATTCATAAGTGTAGTCAGAATACAACTTTTCTCGATAATATTTGAAATGCCATTTCGGCTACATTGATTCATGAAAAGAAGTACAACTGATAGGCTGCCATGAAATAATTTCCCGTTCCATACATCATGCCCCTTTAGTACTTTGAAATATAAGCAGCTATCTTTGAAATCTCCGCAATACTTTGTGCGTCTTTAGGGAAAAACAACTTGAAAGGAAACAGCAGTTCAGAAAGCTTTAGTTCGGACGTGCGCCTGAGCCTTCTCCAGTACCTGTGGAGGAGGGGTCAGCACATTATAACAATGCGCTGGTGAGCCCCGTTGGCCCACTCAGCTAAACCAACATTTGATTAATGACAAGCATTTTAAAGATATGAACTTATTAGGGACAGGCAACATTCAGAGTAATTCACAATAAATGTAACATGGAATAAACCATGTTTACTTTACCATTGGCCGAATCCAGCTTTCCTGCATAAGATACAGGATAATAATAATATACTTACCGCCCCTGCATAAAATAATCATTAGCATGCATCCTGACTACATGGCCACTGGCGTTGTTAAACCATATGGACATCTCTTTGCCTTATAGGACTTCAAGGTAATGCAATGACTCCAAAGTAGGTAGCTAGCCCCTAAGGATGCCTCACAATACCCGTGCTTCCATTAGCACGCCAATGCTTCCTCCTAGGCCGAATCGGTCCCGGCGCCCCAGTACCGATTCGAGGAAACACACCACCAAACCTTGTGCACAAGTTGTCCATGACCATGCGAATGCGTGATCGACTCGATAAGCAAACAGTGCATGGTAATTTTGAAAGTAAATAGACAACTTGTTCATTTCGCAGCATTTCATCATCATTCTAGGTATCAATTCAATCTCAATTCAATGTTCAGTGGACAAGCATAATCTCAATTGTTGTTAACAGTGTAATCGATTCATTTCAATGTTCAAGGGACTAGCATTCATTTCAATGTTCTATGAACTAGCAATCATTTCAATGTTCTATGGACTAGCATTCATTTCAATGTTCAATGTTCAATCTCTAGCTTCTTAGTGGTATTGACTTGTGGCATTTAGCAACTTGATATCGATCAACGGATGTTGCAAGACAATTATTTAGTTGGCATGAAGGAATAGCGAGAGGGACAATACCACCACAGAGATCCACACTCACCAAATTAGAGAATCGCCGAGAGAGAGAGGAACACTTGTACGCTTAGCCTTCCGTCACGCGTCAGTCTGCATTGGCACCAAAAGTTTGGTTAATAATCCATCTCGTTGTGTTCTCTTCTCTCAGAATTCTCAAGAATGAATGCTATGCAAAATCGATGAAAACGGACAAGAATCAAATCATCGAAAATCATTCAGAAAAGCATCCATCAAAACCAAGCAGCAAAACCAGCAGCAAAACATCCAGAGAAAACTCTTGGACGCATTTCAAGAGAAACCAAATCCATTAGTTGGAAAGGTTCTTATGCACTTGTCCGTGATCGATTCGGTGCCGACGGTGAGTTTCCCCAATACTCGGTTCCGACCGAGTTAGCCAAGCCACAAGCCTTACATAGTGAACCGCTAGGAGCGGGACACTACAGTTTCGAGGATTGAATAAAATGCAAGATTATACTTGGTCGGATTTGAAATGATATTATCATGATTGTAGTCGAAAGAGTGTAATCGAGTTGTGTATAATAAGAGATTCAGATTTGATTGGTGATTACAAGTTTGGAAAATTGAATGATAGAATGTAGATGATTTGATCGATGACTTCGGAAGATTGTAAAATTTGTTAGCAAGAATCAAGCATAAATATGTACGATAGTGATTAAGGCATTTGATGCAGTCAGGTTTGGAAGATCGTTTGGAAAATTGACGTAAGAACTTGAAAATATTTCAGCTGGATTTGATTGAGGGGTAACACTGGGTTTCGACTAGGAGGTAGCGAATGATTAACTTGGCTATGTTTGGATTCAGAATGAATAAGGGATATCGCTCGGATAGACTATCCTAGAATTAAGTGTCGTGTGTACGACATATATAAGTTACCCTATGTTTTTTTGATGTAGCCGTGCGAAGCTTATTATGATAGAGGCATAACTGGATGAGTATGTTGCAAAATAGTTTGATTGTCTAGAATGACTTAGTTGTTCGATGAAATTGACTAAGACATAGAGCGTGACTCTGATGGATGAAATGAATAGAAAATATGTTCGAGAGATTTTTAATATACGCCAGATGAGTTCGAGTTAAGTAATAAGATAAGTCGATGAGTATATACTCAATAAGTTTTGAGGATGAAACTTTTTCTGAGTGGTGTATTATGTAATGCCATGTCCCGCTCAGGTCAACATGATGAATCGGAATGCGACAACATTCATACTTGTTTATGCTGTCACACCCTGATTCCGAAGAATCGATAGTCGTCTCCCTAAGTTGCGATCGCACAAGGCATAGTCATAAGTTAATCCGAAACACAACATCTAAAAGAAAGAGAGAGAGAGAGAGAGAGAGAGAGCGCAGACAATTTGCACAACACATTGAGACAGAAAAATATTGCATTTTATTGATAATAGACATCATTTATAGACTCTATTACAATAGTGCCGCGTGGGCTTTACAACATGACTCGATTACAAAAGGAGTGCCGATGAGATAGCCGTTCCATACATACATCCCTTATTTACAACAAAAGTATTCCGGCCACCTGGATTTGAGGGATGCCGAGACATGTCCTTTGGACTTGCAGAGAGTCTTCAAAAGTTGAGCACCGAGGGTCTTCGACATGCGGTCGAAGCTTCAAAAGCATGAACGTCACCTGGCTAGCTGGCACATTTTTCTTGATTTCTAGCACCTGCAAAGAGCGAGGGTCAGTACGATCACATATACTGGCGAGTAGCTAATTAAATCCAAGCTCTGTATTCACTACCAAAATACAGTAAATTAGCGACGACACATTAGCGATGGCAAATTTCCGTCGGCGTTAGCGACGGATTTGCGGCAAATAACCGACGGCGTACCGACGACAAGACGATACAATTTTTATTTTATTTTAAGGGGGAGAAAATGTCGCTCATCCGTCGGTAGGGCGTCGGAGATGTAGCGACGGATAATGAGCCGTCGCCATGCAGTCGATTATTTGGCAGAAATTGTTGAGGAAAATGGCGGGACAATTCTTCGACTACGTAGCGACGGATATTCCGTCGGCAAGTATCAAAAACAGCGACGACCTAGCGACGGATAGAACCCGTCGCTGGTCCGTCGCTAAATAAAGGGCCCAGGCTTAAATTGAAACGACGGGAGGAACTTTTCATTCCCCCCAAATTTCATTCTCTCTCCTCTCTCTCCCGCGGCGGTCGGCGACCTCACTCTCCTCTCTCTCTCTCTCCCGCGGCGGTGATCGGCGACCTCTCCTCTCTCTCTTCCAAAGGTAATCTCTTTCTCTCTCTCTCGATGGTCGTGGGTATCATGGGCTGCCGGGGGCGTCGTGGGCTACGGGGGCGTCGGAGACTACGGGGGTGGCGTGCGCGTGCCAGCACGGGGCTGCGGCGGGCGCGCGGGGGGCTGCGGCGGGCGGCGGGGTACAGCGCGCTCCGGGGCAGCGGGGGGCGGCAAGGGTGGCGTGCGCGGGGCAGCGCGGGGCTTGGGGGGCGGCAGGGGGTGGGAGGGGTGCTGGCACGTACGGGGCTGCGGGGGGCAGCGGGGGGCAGCGCGCTCCGGGGCAACGGGGGCGGCGGAGGGCAGCGCGCTCTGGGGCAGCGGGGGGTGGCGCTCGCAGGGCAGCGCGGGGTACAAATACAATAAGTAGTATCAGCGATATGACAAAATCCTAGTTTAAGAAATAGGATATCGACGATATTGGTAGTATCGGCAGTTTCGGATCGGTAATCCAATACCTTATTATGCTTTTACAACCTTATTATGCTTTCAACCTAGGTTCAAAATATCGGTAACCCAATACCTTACCTTAATAAGGTAACCCAATATCTTACCCTAATAAGGTAAACCCAATACCTTAGCCTACAATAGTCCCTGTAGGGGGGATGCGGGTGGTTGGAGGGTGAGTGGGGGGTGGCTGGGGGGTGGGGCAGGGGGGCGAGGGCGGTTGGGGGAGGGTTCGGGCTAGGGTTCGGGTTAGGGACATATAGTCCCTGCAGCCATTCTTCAGATACTATAGTACGACATGGTGATCGGGACATATAGTCCATGCAGCCATTCGACTGGCGAGACAGAAACTATGGTACGACATGGTGATCAGGACATAGTCCCTACAGCCATTCGACTGGCGAGGCAGAAACTATGTAGCCGTAGATAAAGTTGACTGTCCTCCGACCCTCATCGCTCGGCAACGATGATATGACAACCTATCACTATATCTTATATAGTAGTAGATGATGACTTAGTATTACATTATGTGAGTTCATCTTGATTCTGTTACATTCTTCAGATACTAGATACGATAAGAATATATACTACACCATATGTACAGAACATAGATGATTCACACTAATATATGCTAGAATGAATTTTGGGTTGTATTCTGAGCCATCCGTTCTCACACTTAAAACACATAGGAATTAGTAGTGTGAGAGCGTCGGAGAGAGTGAGAGCGCCGGAGAGGGAGAGGAGAGAGAGTGAGAGAGTAAAATGGTACAACATGGTGAAGTAGTACTGTATTTTGGCTCCAGCTCCAGCTCCATTTGCATTAATCTACGGTACGACATGGTGATCAGGACATAGTCCCTGCAGCCATTCGACTGGCGAGACAGAAACTATGTAGCCATAGATTAAGTTGATTGTCCTCCGACCCTCATCCCTCGACAATGATGATACGACAACCTATCACTATATCTTATATAGTAGTAGATGATGTCTTAGTATTACATTATGTGAGTTCATCTTGATTCTGTTACATTCTTCAGATACTAGATACGATAAGAACATATATTACACCATATGTACAGAACATAGATGATTCACACTAATGTATGCTAGAATGAATCTTGGGTTGTGTTCTGAGCTATTCGTTCTCACACTTGGCAAAAAATCAAATTTTTTGTACTTTATCTGCTTTCGAAAATGTACTCAAATTATACGATGGTTCCTTTAGTTAGCTTGCTTATGTTACAATTATATTATTTGTGAATATCGATCTTACCAGATGGCACCCATGACACGAGGAACGGTACGTCGTTTGAGGGAAACAGTGAATACTGAGGTGGCTCCTCCTACTGTTAAGGAGGAAGTGGCACCGGTAGCTAGTGAGACTGGGAGTTCTATTCATCCAGCACCGGTAGCTAGTGAGACCGGAGTTCTATTCATGCAGCACTTGCAAGGGACTACATCTCTCCTCACGCCAAAGATCCTACTTTTTCGAGGTGGTTGCGTGATCGTATCAATGAGCGTTTGCGTGAGCTGCGTGGTTCTCATTAGCTATTAATTAGTACTTATTTGTATTGGACTATTTGTATTGGGTTGTTTTTGTATTAGACTACTTGTATTGGACTACATATATGAACTAGTACTGTGTCAATCTCTGGATTGTATTGGACTACGACATGGTGATCAGGACATAGTCCCTGCAGCCATTCGACTGGCGAAGCAAAAACTATGTAGCCATAGATGAAGTTGACTGTCCTCCGACCCTCAACCCTCGGCAATGATGATACGACAACCAACCAGAGAGGATACTCTGAGAGATCCATCTGAGTAGAACGTATACTCTGAGAGATCACCTTTACAAGAATGATATCAGTAGTGGGATTGAGTGTTGGAGGAGATATTATCAGAGTATACGTCCTACTCAGATAGGTCTCTTACCATTACTATTTTTTTCTGACAGCATGGTGGATGTGCTCCGTCAACAGATTCTTGTTCTGAGCTAAAACTTTACCCCGGAGCTCAAGTGGACATCCTTCGTGTAGAGCTCGAGTGAGAGGTTCTTGACAGTATGGTGGTCTCCTTTGTCAAAGTATCCGTACTCGTCCCATATTGGTTGTGGGATGAGCACGGATACTTTGACAAAGGAGACCACTATGCTATCAGGAACCTCTCACTCGAGCTCTACACGAAGGATGTCCACTTGAGCTCCGGGGCAAAGTTTTGGCTCGAAGCAAGAATCTGTTGACGGAGCACATCCACCATGCTGTCAGAAAAAAATAGTAACGGTGAGAGACCCATCTGAGTAGGACGTATATTCTGGTAATATCTCCTCCAACACTCAATTCCACTACTGATATCATTCTTGTAAAGGTGATCTCTCAGAGTATACGTCCTACTCAGATGGATCTCTCAGAGTATCCTCTTCGGTTGGGTTGTGTTCTGAGCCATTCGTTCTCACACTTAAAATACATATGAATTAGAACTGTGTTTTGTATTTTCGGCGAACCCAGGAATTGGATTCTGTATTTTGTATTTTGGTTTCTGTATTTTGGCTCCAGCTCCATTTGCATTAATCTACGGTACGACATGGTGATCAGGACATAGTCCCTGCAGCCATTCGACTGGCGAGGCAGAAACTATGTAGCTGTAGATAAAGTTGACTGTCCTTCGACCCTCATCCCTCGGCAATGATGATACGACAACCTATCACTATATCTTATATAGTAGTAGATGATGTTTTAGTATTATATTATGTGAGTTCATCTTGATTCTGTTATATCCTTCAGATACTAGATACGATAAGAACATATACTACACCATATGTACAGAACATAGATGATTCACACTAATGTATGCTAGAATGAATTTTGGGTTGTGTTCTGAGCCATCCGTTCTCACACTTGGAGATAAATCAAATTTTTGCTATTTTATCTGACGCACAAATACCACTCGAGTGAGCCAAAGGCATGCAGCCACTTCCCTCCCTCCGCCGCCGTACCTAGTGGAGGAGTATATTCGTCGGTCGCAGCAGGGATTACCACCACCGGGCAATCGAACTCCTCCTCCTCCTTAAAGTATTGTAATTAAGAAAATTGGGAATATTTGTGGAAATTTTGGAATATTTATGCTATGATCGGATTATAACGACGGATATTAGGTTACTCTTCAGGATAATTGATGTCTATTTTTTATTAATTTGGTTTGGTCTATATGATTCTTGGATAATTGGTGTGTATTAAATTCGTATGTGCATATTTGGTCTATGTGATTCTTGGATAATTGGTGTGTATTATATATTTGGTCTATGTGATTGTTGGATAATTGGTGTGCATTATATATTGGTTTTGTTTATGCATATTTTTGTGAACAGGAAAAGTGCTGCAATTTTTTTTTCAAAAAAATCTCTGTTAGCGACGGACTAGTGACCGGTTAGCGACAGATATTTCCAGTTTTTGACTACTTTTTTACGGCATTTCCGTCGCTAACTGGAGATTTGAAACTGTTTCCAGGTAGCGACGGGTGGTCGATGGAATATCTGTCGGCAACGTTCTGGTGGTATATAGTTCGACGGAATAGCGACGAAAAATTCGTCGACAAGGTTCTGGAAAAGCTTGACATTTCCAGAACATTGGCGACGGATAATCAGCCATAAATCAGTCGCTGTCTCGACGGTGTTGCGACGGAAAATCCGTCGCCAATGTTCTGGAAATGTCAAGCATTTCCAGAACATGGTCGACGGATAATCCGTCAGTATTCCGTCGCTAATCCGTCCTTTGTTAACGACGGAGATCGACGGACTAGCGACGGAACGATACCCTCTGATACACTTTTACGACTGTTTACCGACGGACTATCCGTCGCTAGCGTCTACACAGTTAAGTATTTAATACTTGAAATGGACGAAAGCCCGTCGGAAAGTCGTCGCTAATGCATCATATTGTGAAGACGAAAAGCCGTCGCTATTCCGTCACTCTTCGACTACTTAGCGACGAGCTGATTGCCGACGGATTATTTTGGCCAAGATCCGTCAGTGATCGGTCGCTAATACTGATTGCCGACGGATGGACGACGGATGTGGTCATCGCTAAATGGACATATTTTGGTAGTGTATATGCCAGTCAATGCGAGAACCCTTTCGAGTAAAAAGTCTACTTCTCTTGGCAGAGACAATCAAATCAATGCCAAAAAATTAGACTCTACTCAAAGTCTGTTTTCTACTGCTCATGTGCGCCACACCAAATATGCTGGAATAGTGTGCACAGAACAACAGGACATCCAGCCCACTCCTCATGGCCAGCGACAATCAAGCCAGAGCCAATAACTTCCTACCCTGCACATTTCAAGAACAGGGTAGGGTGAACTAAGGTGTCCCAGACAGACAGCCAGGTTGCGCACGAACAATCTGCGCTACCTACCAAGTTGCACACATGTAGAGTTCCTCAAGTCAAGAATCCTCTCACCTATGCCAACGAAGTCAACACTTCTCTGTACACACAGGGCACCCCAAGAACCGAAATCATGTTTCTAACATCATCAAGGAATATGTACCTCCGACTTCTCCTTATCCTGTCTCCGTAACCGATCTCCGTGAACTTCTTGTACAAAAGCAGAAGATGACAAGACTATCTTGTCCACCTGTAACTCCATAACAGGAACGTCACTATAATTATCACCACGAAGTAGTGATAAAATGTTGTTGTCAGTCAGCTAAACGGTCTGTCTTTGACCATTTGAACTACACTCGGACTCCTAAACTTGTGATGGTGGATAAAGATGAGTTTATGTATGCTTCGATTAACATGACTTCCCGAAGCACTGGGGGTTAGAAAACGTCTAAGATGTAATGTATTCCGCAATCCCAGTCAACAATACCTTGATCATATTCGTAACTCCAGTGAAAGAGTCTACCAAAGTACTAGATCAAGAAGCCGAGACCTAATCGATCAAAGGAATCTTCTTGATCCTGACCAAGATTTCTTCGATCAAAGGAATCTTTCCACTCTTCATCCTGGAGGTAGTTCCCTGCATGACTTTGATGTCGATTGTGAGAGCTCTGAACGGACTATCTTTTCTACCAGCTCATCATCGATAGCTTGAGAAGTGACTGTCTATGTCACTAATGAAGAACAAGATACGTCTAGCTCCGGCAGTCAAGAATAGAGGATTGCTGTATTAGAAGCCAACTTAAAAAATATGGCCAAATGATGGTGAATATGCATGATGTGATCATGGCATAACACACTGTTCACCAGTTGTGAATCCAATTCCAACCCAAGAACAGATAGCAGCATCAGCCCCTGTCAATACCGGTATGGGGGTACAATCTTCTCATAACGCTACCATGCCAGCTCCAAGTCATTCTAGTGCTGGGGATGGTGCTTATTATGCAGTTTCACCTCATAACACATCGAATCAGTCCACTGCTCCCCAAGCATCAGGGGATACAAATAAGGTAGTAAACCTTCTATGTAGTCAGTTTAAAACTTTCAAGCAGAAGGATGGTATACAGAAGTTGGAGATCAAATAACCCTACCCTATAGAGTGGAAGGAAGTCCTGTTTCCACCTAAATACAAGCCACCAACCATCATGCTATTTGACGATAGTTCATCTCCAAGTCAATACCTCAATCACTTCGAGGTGATGACTGATCAACTCTAATCGAACGATGCTCTACTCTCTAGAGTATTTGTCGGGTATTAAGTGGGTGCAACCTATGACTGGTATCGCAGTTTGCCAGATGGTTGTATAACATATTTTACGGGATTCAAGCAAATATTCCCAAAATGATTCTATAAGGGAACAAACGATATGACGATGTCGGCCCTCATCAAAATCAAGCAACAGCCTAATGAAACTGCTGAACGTTTTATTGAGCGCTTCCATCGTGAAGCACTCAAAATGCCTCTGGATACTCCAGATGCACTAACTATAGATACATGCAAATCAAACTTTTTACCTATAGTCAACATGTGGATTAGACCCATACAATTTCAAGACTGGGCCTCCTGCATAGTAAGCACCAGGGAAGCCGAGGACAGTGCTGATAAGTTCAAACAACTAGGCATCAAATGTCTAATCTTGAAAAAGATGAACATTCTGCAACCAACAATAGTGGGTGTCAGAACAACCGCAAGAATAAAAAAGCTTTAGCCATCAATATGAAAGGCAAAGAAGCTTTAGCCGTCATTATAGGTCAGTCAACACCTACTACGACAACACCTCACAGAGAGCACAACATCCAAAAGAAGAATATTCCTTTGACGAGGACGACATCATGAGCATATTTGATTGTCTAATCAAGAGCAACAAACTTCAACTGCCCGAAGCAAAACGGACAAGTGAAGTAGTATTTGCTATTAAAAAAATAAGAAGCACAATCTTTAGAATTGACCTATGCATTTTAATTACAAAAAGAATGGAGTACATTGTAGGACTTAGATGTAGTCCTAGGAGTACACTTTTGTTTTTATCTGAAAACTGTGTCGATGGATCGAGTGGTAATACGTTGACTCCGTTGACGATCTCGAATTCTCTGAAAGTCTGGATTGCTCTAGATGCCGAAGCATTTGAGGAGTATTCAACAAGTGGAAGCTCTGGGCCTTTTTCTTGCAGAATTAGACGTTGTCGGTATGATAAAGGAGGATCCTTCTATTTATAGGCAGCAGAATGATCTGCTTATGCCCGTATATACGGTATGCACCTGGAGAGCTTGCACATAGGGACGCCACGTGGCTGATGCTATTAGGCGCATGGATAATGCATCTTGAAGTTGAGGCCGAATTCGTTCTGAACTGCATTGTTAGGCTACGATGGAGCTGACATGTGGCAGATGTTAAGATTCTGTTGTTACTGAGCTCTTGGGTGGTTAGCACTTATTCGTAGGCAGAACTGAGTCAAATGACATGTGGCGCATGTTCATGGCTCAAAGATTTTGGATTTGGTAGGGAGTGATATGTCAGGATGTGCCTAGAATCTGGCGCATTAGGAGACTTGGCTTATAACTTTTTATGAGTCACAGACAAGTCTGGTCGTATGGCTTTTGAGGTGCATGCAAAGCATTTGGTCGCATAGCCGTGGAGGCGCATGGAAGGACTTGCTCTTTGTGTTTTGGAATCAGGAGCAAGTTGGAAGCGCATGGCTTTTGAGGTGCATACAAATTTTTGGGCGCATGGCTGCGGATGCTTATGCGAGTGGTCGGTCGGCCACGTGGTAAAGCACAACAGTAACCGACAGAACATAATGATGAAGATGACGTTGGCGGCTCTTCGATTTCTGTAAAAGCTACCAACTATTCTGACAGTGAAGCGTAGGATGCTAACATTTTAGTCACTTCAGTATTAAATGCTTCGATGGGTGGTGAGCTTCTTGTGGGCGCATCGATTTCTGCCCCACTAAGCGCATGGGTCTGTGCTCAACGGAGCACATGGGTCTGTACTCCGTTGGGTGCATCAGTACGGAGGGCATGGTGCTAGCGAGCACATTTGCTGTATGGCGTATCCCTATTGGTCCGTTTGTTGAGTTCTTTAAGGAATTGATGGCTGTTTGACTTGGCTGAATTCGAAGAGGCAGATTCATCGACATTAACACAAGTTTATTGTACTAAATTCGAAGAGGCTGCCATTTGGCGCATGGGTACGAGTTGCCCCGACCTATAAATAGCTTTGTGAAGAGTTTTGTTTCTCATTTTACTTAGCTTTCCTCATGGAGACGAACTCGATCGATCTTCTGCCTTGGCGAGACATTGCACTGCGGGTTGTCGATATCCTCATTCTAAGAAGCTTTGACGGAGAACTCCTTAAGAAAACTGAGATGTGCCGACTGGACTGTCTGTGTTCGTGCACTTCGTCGACTGTATGCCATGATGTTGGTTACTGGGTTTGGGATTGCTGTGGCCTAGTTTTTGTTATACTTGAAGTGCCACAGGCTGACGAAGGTGCCTGTTGCATCTAAAGATCGAGGCTGTCGTACCCTAATTTTTGTTAGGCTGGAAGAGCCCTTCACCTTGCTGAAGCGCCCGCACGTTGGCGAGGAAGCAATTCGCTTTGATGATGCAAGGAGATGTGCCTACACTGAGATGCTGAAGTGATGCACCTGGCTATAGTTTTTCGGCTTTTTCTTTTTAGTAGGATTTCCTTTGCAAGAGTTTTAGACATGTAATAGACTTTTATATGAAATAAAAGCCTAACTTTTACGTCTCTAGTCTCTGCTATTTTTGTTGTACCAAGTGTTCTGTTTGAGTTCCTTATCGCATGTCAATTTAGGGTGCATGATGTTTCAGGGCACACAGGAGTTCTGTCTTTAGATGCGACTGAAAATTACATGCTTCTACAAGACCTCCTTCAAAGTTTTCAAAACGTTTTGCCAAGTTTTGGAATACTTTGAACCATGAAGCATAGACAGTAGCTATTCTGGGTGTATGCCTTATCTGGGTGCATGTCTCTTCTGGGCGCATGTCTAGTTCGCCCATTGCTGTGGGGGCGCATGCACTTCTCGGTTTTAAATACAAGAAGATAATGCCTCAAAGTTTGAGAAATTAATGATAATCTTTTAGAAGATATGCAACCGACAGTTTCATAAGATTCGAAGCGACAGCTGCTGATGTCAGGCTTTATCGGTTCACGCATGTGGCTAAGGCCTATAAATAGGCATCTGAAAGAGAGAGAGAGAGAGAGAGAGAGAGAGAGAGAGAGAGAGAGAGAGTCTTTTACTTATGCTTTCTTCTTCTCCTTCTTCCTTTCTTTTCGAAAACCCTATCTTTCTTTGAGAGATGGCTCCTTAGACTCCCAGTGGCGGTGCTGGATGAGGAAGGAGCAAAGGCAAGGAGACCGTGGAGGCTGACGTAGAGGAGGCTCCCGTTGTTACAGAGACTCCCGCCGACGTTTAGCCGGTGGTGATCGATGGGTGAACTGCTGCCTTGGGCTTTCATGCACAGATGCTTTGTTGCACCACTGCTAAGACGCGTGGATGCGACTGAATGAGTCACATCCAGATGACATGCCTAAACTTCTCAGTGCTGACGCGCCGAAGCTCCTTCTGCTAACATGCATGGTTAGGTCCTGATGATGCGCCGAAGCTCCTTCTGCTGACGCGCATGGACTTAGGTCCTGATGATGCGCCAAAGCTTCTTCTGCTGACGCGCATGGACTTAGGTCCAGATGATGTGCCAAAGCTCTTTCTGCTGACGCACATGGACTTAGGTCCTGATGCTGCGCCGAAGCTACTTCTGCCGATGTGCATGGACTTAGGTCCTGATGATGAGCCGAAGCTTCTTCTGCTGACGCGCATGGACTTAGGTCCTGATGATGCGCCGAAGCTTCTCTTCCAATGTGCTTGGCCTCGGTCTTGTGTATGCGCCTTGGTGGGATTGAGTCTGTACGCATGGACTTTTGTCCAGATGATGTGTCCATACTTTTGATGCGCCGTTGTTTTGCATGCGCCAATGCTGAGTCATGCATAATTTCTAAGGGACCGAACCCCTTTTTAATACTTTGTTTTATTGTATGGCAGTGTCTATACCGAAAGTGAAGGCGATCGTGAAGGAAGAGATACCGTCTCCTTTTGTCAAAGGAGAATCGGTGACTGGTAAGGAGGTGTCACACTCACTTTTCAATTTCAAGGGTATTTTAGTAATTGTTATTTATTTCAATTTTTATGATTTTTATTTAAATTTTTATCTATTTATTAATTAGATTGATTGCAGTGTGATTTGATTGATTGTAGACTGGTGACTTGGTAGTTTGACCTTAGTCAACCTTCACTAGAAGCCTAATAATGTAATTAAATTTCGCATTTTTGTTTTTAAAAATTTATTTAGATTTAATCTCTATTTTTCGAGTAGTTTAGATGATTTTGGTCATTTTAGCCATTTGGCCATTTTGTGATTTTCTAGATATGTTGACTCATGATTGTGCTAGCAACTGGTTTAACCTTAGGGGACATTGTATATGGACTAACCATGCCTTATAATTATTATTTTCATTTTTAGAATTTATTTTTATGTATTAAATTATTTTAAGGCTTTAATTGATTTAATTTAGCCTTTTTGCATGCTAGCTTTTAACCTTTTGACTTGGGCCCATTTCTACTTGAGAAGGAGTTGGCCCAAGTGAAACCCTAACCCTAGGAGACCCCCTTGGCCGCCCAACACAGCAGCACCCCCTCCCCTTTGCATTCATTTGTGAAGTTTTGAGCCTCCACAAGAAACCCTAAAAGATCCACCTCTCCAAAACTCATAATTCCTTCATCCGGAGTCCGTTTCTTTCCAAACGAACACCATTGTGCTCGTCGAGGAGAGAAGGATCTGCTGGAGCATTTCTAGAGTGGATACGAAGGTTTATGCTGGAGGGAAATCGGTCGACACGACAACCGAGGATCCCTGATCATTGAGTTTTGACACTCAATAGGTAAATCCTAATCTACCATTGCTAATCTGGTTTTTTCTTCATTTTTACATCCATATAGGTGCCCTAGTCTTGCCCACGAAATTTGGTGAGATTTCGACTCCGTTTGATCGAGGTATCGGACACGTGTCGGTTCCTTACGGCACGTGTTCGACGAAATGCCGCTTAGGATAGAAAGCTGTTGTTTTTTGATTTCGACTTCATGGATGTTTAGATAATATGTTGATAAACTTTCGTGAAGACGAATTTGGGTTTGACATCGTTTCAGCGACGTTTCGGGCAACGGACGCACATGCACGGATCCCGTGCACGAGGCCGTGCGTGCCCTGCTGTCCGCGTGTGATTTCTCGATGCACAGTATGTATTTTTGGTTGAAAATTTGTTAGCACGTGGGGGCAACCTCTGCCCTCATGCTCCCAAAATTTCACGACTTTTCGTTGAGCGAGCGCGGAGAAATCGCGCGTGCACCGCTCAGCCACTGTGCATTCAGCCTGTCGTTTTTGTCATGGAGACGGACTTCGTGCACGCACACGACGCAGCGAAGACTCGTTCCAGGACCCGGAACATGTCGACCTAGACCTAGACGACCCGTAGGACGAACCTCGAGTCGCGGCGTGGCCCGACGAGGGAGGAGCAGGCCGCGCAGGTGCGGGGGCTGCGTGCGTCGCTTCGGGCGGCGTGTTACCGTGTCATCATGTCCTAGACCTACCCCAGGACCCCCCCTGCTACGTGCACAAGCACGGGGTATTTCGTTGCATGTGCGGCGCTCAAACGAGCGAGAACGCACGCGTATCACGCGGTATCGGGAAATTCTGATACGCGTTCTGTGGACACGACACGGACACGATTTCGAACCCAAGAGTATACGAACGCATCACGTGGGTCGAGACCAACGTGTATGCCGAGTTTCGCGGGTTCGTTTGGTGTATTTTGCATTTTGGGTCGTTGTGTGAATTGGATGAGTTTTCTTTGATTTCGATTTTTTGAGTTAAATGTGATATTTTGATTTCCAGCTTCTTAGCTTCTAAAATATGAGTTTTCAGGACTTATATGAGGTTTCGGATATGTGGAAACCAACTTTTGCCTTTGTTTCATAATTTTCCATCAATTATGAGTATATATATGCTTTCTATATAGCTATGTATATATATGTTTAATTATATATGTATAAAAATCCGTTGAAACCCATTCCTAATGCATACGTATTGAGAATGGGTCGAGGGAGATATTATTCCAGATTTTAGACTCTTTATATTATATCGCATCATTGCGTATCTTTCCAATTTGAGCATTTGTGTATATATATATAAATAGTATATTAAATTGTGGTATACCACGGTTGTATTTTACTGTTTTTAATCTCAGATTTATCCCATTTCAGTAAGCTCCAGGACACACACACACACACACACCACCATTTGTTAGAAATAGGGTTTGGTTGTATTGAATATATACATGTGTATATATATACCTATATGTATATAGATTTATGCTTGGAAACCCTCTTGGAATAGATTATAGTTGTGTATATAACTATAGGAGCCCTAGGACAGATTTGGTTTGTCATTTCGAGCTTAGTTTAGTCGAATTGGCCGACAAGTTGACCAAATTGACAAAAGTCAACTTTGGGTCAAACTTGATCCAATTCAACTCAAACGAACTCCAAATGACCTAGAATTTTGTGTATGACCTAGAAATTAGTAGACGGACTAGTTGACCCAGGTTTGACCAGGTTTGACCAGCGTTTACCAGGTTTGACCAGAGTTGATCGAGGGTTGACTTTGACCAAAATGGACCTAGAAGCATGTAGTCTTGCATTGTAGCTATTTCTTTTGATATTGTGGACTTGGTTGTGACATGTGTGTACTTTAAATAGGTTTACATTGCCCCAGTTTAGTTACACCTCATCATCAGCAGTTCGATTTGCCAGGCGAGTACATTCTCTGATCTTTTTATACTTCTTTGGATATGTTCTCTTGTTATAGACTAGTATACTTGATGCTGACACGATGTTCACACGGATTAGTACCCTCTGGATCTTTTCATGCGATGTTATCCCCTCGGATACATCGAGTATGTCATGTTCATGTACTTTATCATGGCCATCATGTACTCCATGTATTCATATTTATCCATGTGCACTCATATGTTATTCATGTACACTCATGACCATATGAGCTCCATGTATACAGTAGTTGTTATCCATGTGCAATAACATAACATGCATTGATCCTTGTGTATTGATTGGAGGCAGGGAGAGTGTAGTTGGTTATGTGATCATTATCCCCAGTAGGTATCCATGTGCACTCCATAGCTGTATCCATGTGCAACCCAAACCATTTACATAACCAATTCATGCTCTAAATCACGTAGAAGGTTACATTTATCTATTTATCATATTACATCTCATTTTTTAGTCTCTCTCTCTTGTTGACTTTTTTTACAGCTATTCATGTATAGTTTTCTATAGCTTGCTTTATATGTCCATTTTTGCTATGAACTATTGTGAGAGATATGTGCTCGTTCCGTCCTGACTGGGCATGTTAAAATTTTTACAGGTATTGATGAGGAGTACTGCCCTACTTATTATGGCATTGGCTTAGATGACACTGGCGATGTGGACCCTCAGGAGGATCCAGTAGTCGCTGAGGACTTGCCTATAGTCTAGCTGAGACCTAGTTTTTTATTGTCTTTCCACTTGAGACTTTATGAGTTGTACTTGAGATTTATTCTGGTGGTTTAAACTTAGACTTCTATTTATGTTGAGACTCTCTTGTGATTTTCATTCTATTCCATCTTAGTATTGTGATTGAGTTACTTATTATTTTACTCTCCATTCAGAGCTTATTCTAGACTGTATTAGATATTGTGACTCAGGACAACGTTCTACCGTCGACACTATAGCATAGGCTGGGCGATCGTCACTTCTCGTGCCCTTTCACTGGGTGCGGGTCATGACAGGAGGAGATAACTCTGAAAGTTGAAGTCACCATTAAGGAGGAGTCTGTGTCGGAAGGTAGCAGTACCGACAGTTTCGGTCCTCCTGCTCCTGTCGAGGATCTTAATTAGATAGAGCCTTCATATGCGAAATGGCTGAGGGAGTGGTATATGCCTCAACGTAACTATCATCCATGGCTGTAGGATTTCGTCGTCCATTCTGTAGCTGCCATTCTTGGGAAATAAAACTGAAGCTAATTTCTTTTTCTTGTCTTTAGTGTTTCTTTATCTTTGTTCTTCGATGTCTTAAGATATAGTTTGCGTTTGTTTCTTTTCCACGCAAATGTAGTCCTTTACTCCTATTGGATGAAGAAATAAAGAACTTTTACTTGCTCAACTTTTGTAATGAACTTGTTATTTTTTGTGGACCTATTATCTTTTGTACACCTTGGTTTCTAGGTGCAGATAATAAGCTGAGATGGGAAACCGACATATTTACTCAGAGGTAATATGGACGTAGTAAATATTGGGCTAATAGCAGAGTTTTTCTAGTCAAAGGTGATATGGACGTGGTAGGAATGAACTCGTTGGGGATACATAGAATAACTCAGATGTGATATGGACGTGGATATTTTATGATTATTGGATTAAAACAATGCGGGGGTTGTTTAGATGAAATGTTTACTCAGAGGTAATGTGGACGTGGTAAACATAGTACTTAGCACGACCTTACGGGGTGTAAGATTCAGCTCTGTAGGGCATAGAGAAACAACTCAGAGGTGATATGGACATGGTTGTTCTTCTATCGGGGAGACAATGCAACGGAACAACTAGGTTCTAAAAGCATATAATTGCCAAAGGAGGGGAGTGAACTCGGTTATTGAGTTTGCAAATTCTCTTGCTGGAGAAAAGGAAGTACATTTTGAAACGTTTCAAGAGTAGTACATCTTTAGGAACTTGCCATTGATGGACATCATGAACAAGTCCCCGTTGGGTTGAGCGAGGAGTAAGCACCGTTAGAGTACACCATCTCTATGATGAAGGGTCCTTCCCATTTAGGTTCAAAATTTTCTATTGTCTTGTGAGTCATTACCATTGGCCTTCTGACTGCCAGAACCAGGTCACCTACTTGGAAGGTCATCTGTTTGACTTTTTTTGTTGAAAGCCTGCAAAATGTAGGCTTGATAGAGTTCGATGCGATGTTGAGCCAAGAGGCATTTTTTGTCCAGTGCCTCCAACTCTTGTAGACAGCGACATTGATTGTCCTCCCCCGTCAGCTGGTTCGTGATTGCCACTCGGAGTGAGGGGATCTGAATTTTTAGAGGCAATACTGCTTTACTCCCGTAGACTAAGGAGAATGGTGTGTTGCCCGTTGGGGTCCGTACCGTTGTACGGTAGGCCCAAAGGCATTCGCCTAACTTCTCGTCCCAGTCGTGTTTGTTAGATGATATGACCTTTTTAAGTAGCTTGACGATGGTTTTGTTGAAAGCCTCAGCCAATCCGTTTGCTGCCGGATTGTAGGCGGTTGATGCCATGCTCTGAATAGGATTCTTGGAACAGAATATGCTGAACATATGGCTGATAAATTGTAGACCGCTATCATGGATGATCCTTCGGGGTACCCCAAAATGGTAGATGATGTGATGTTTGATGAAGCTGATTACTTTTGAGCTTTCCACCTTTGTTTGTGGTACTGCTTTTGCCTACGTAGAGAAGTAGTCGGTGATCGACAGGATAAAGCGGTGTCCTCTGGATGATAGTGGGGGTAATTGGTCCCAATATGTCCATACCCCGGGCTTCGAATGGCCATGAGGCGGTCGTAGGGTGTAGAGGTTCCGACGGTCTGTGGATGAAGTCGACGTAAAGCTGGCAAGCACGACACTTCTTTGCATACTCAGCAACATCGGTCATGATGGTAGGCTAGTAATAGCCCATACGTTGGAGTCGGTCCTGTAGCTTAGGACCAGGTTGGTGAGCTTCGTATGTTCCGTCATGAGCTTCTCGATGAGCTTCGACTACTTTCTCGTTTGATAGACATCGAAGGAGAAGTCCATCATAGGAGCGTCGGTACAGCATTTTAGTAGTTGTATCATAGTAGAACCGGAGGGAGCGTCTTTTGATGGAGACTGCTTCCTTCGGGTCATCAGGAAGGATTTCGTAGATAGCGAAGTCGATGAACGAAGATCTCTAGTCTCTAACATTGATGCTGGTGCCGCTAGCGAGGCCGCGAGGCCAGCTAGGGCGTCAACCTCTAAGTTTTGTAGCCAAGGCACATGTTCTATAAAGAACTCAGGAAAGGTTGAGATGATGTCCAATTCTACTTTATGATAGGGGATCAGGTCCTCGTGACAGACTTCATATTGTCCTCAAACCTGATTGACGACGAGCTTAGAGTCGTCGTAAGACTCAAGGTATTCCACCACCAGCTATTTTGCTTACTGGAGTCCCATGATGAGGGCATTGTACTCTGCAACATTGTTGGAGTACGGATCTGAAAGGGAATAGGCACGTTGGATGACCAACTTGTCGGGAGAGATCAAGACTACCTCACTCTTGCGATGATCTAGCCTTTGGGGCCTGTTCTTGAAGCACCGTCGAAGAACATTCGCCAGACGGGGTTTTATTTGGTAATGTTTGATTCTTGCACTTCATCTGGAATATCTTCATAGAGTTTAGATGATTCTGGAATTGGATGCACGGCTTGAAAGTCAGCTAGTACTTGGCCCTGACAGCTTTTTGTAGGATAAATACCATGTCTTATGGCGTCAACAATATTGCCCATGTGGCCAATCGAGAGTTTAGCGTTCCTAGTTTTGTCATGAGGACTCTGAACGAATTGACTCGAAAGATGACGTGAATTGTCTGCCCCGAGACATAATGGCGAGTCTTCTGGATGGCAAATACCAGAGCTATGCACTCATTTTCGATTGGGTTGTACCGGTGGTCAGCCCCGATCATCGTCTTGTTCAGGTAGTAGATAGGTTGTTCGTGGCCTGCATCATTATTCTAAGCCAACAAAGTACCGAAGGAATGATCCATGGCGCGGACATAGAGCAGAAAGGGTCTGCCTGCGACGGGTGCTACTAGGACTGAGGGATCGTCAGATAAGCTTTGAAGTCGTCAAATGCCTTCTGACATTCCTTTGTCCAGACGTAGGAGACTCCCTTCTTCATGAGTTTGGTGAAGGGCTGGTATTTTATGAAAAGGTTCACGATAAACCTTCAGATATATACGAGACGTCCTTATAGGCCTCGAAGTTCTCTAAGGTTCTTCGAAGGTTCCATGTCGATGATGGCTTTGGTCTTCTCGATGTTGACATGGATGCCTTTTGCTGTGATGATAAAGCCCAGGAATTTGCCGCTGGAAACCCCAAGAAAGGATTTAGCGGGGTTCATCTTGAGCTGATGTGCCTGTATAAGATCGAAGACCGTCTTCAGATCTTGTTGGTGATCACCTCTTAAATGGCTCTTAATAGCGATATCATCAACGTAGCATTCGACTGTCTTGCAGAGGTGTTAGTAGAAGATGGTTCTCATAGCTCGTTGGTATGTGGCACTTGTATTCTTCAAGCCAAAGGCCATTACTGTCTAGCAGTAAACCCCCTTCGGAGTCTGAACGACGTGTGCTTCTCGTCCTCTGGGAACATCTTGATTTCGTTGTAGCCGGAATATCCGTCCATAAAGGGCATACGTTCAAAGCCGCACATATTGTCAATCATGATGTCGATGATCGGAAGCGAGAACTAGTCCTTCGGGCAAGAAGAGTTGAGATCCCGAAAGTCGATGTAGACTCATATCTTTCCATTCTTTTTAGTGACGGAAACGATATTAGCCACCCAATATGGATGTTGTTCTTCATGAATAAACCCACTGTCCAAGAGTTTATCGACTTCTTTGTCAATGGTGTCCATGATGTTAGGATGGAAGCATCACTGTTGCTGCTTAACAGGCTTAGCATTGGGTAAGATGTTGAGCTTGTGCATTACGACTTGTGGGTCAAGACCGGGCATATCTTCATAGCTCCAGGCGAAGACGTCGATGTATTCTTTGACCAGCTGGACCAAAGATTCTCGGTCCTCTCCTGCCAGGCTTTTGCTGATGAAGATAGGTTTGGACGAAGATCCATCCCCGAGATCGATTTGCTCGACTTCATCTTCAGTAGGGGATTCTTGTAGTTTGAAACGAGATTTCCATTGTGCATCTAGGCGTTGAGCCCAGGGTTCCTCTTCGAAGAACTCTACTGTTTGATCGTCGTCTTCATCTTTCGAAACACGTGCAGATGTCATGTTGGCTGACAACACCTTCCTAAAGATTCGACCGATGCTAGTATCAGAGTCCCAAGTTAAAGCTTCAGATGAGTAAGAGTGTACGACCACTTCTGCTTCTGAATTCTCTGGGTTGTCGGAGGTATGATGTAGCTACCCCCCATCAAGTACAGTAGTAATAGTCCTATGGCTTCCCTTTCGAAACAGGGAGTCGCAAAAGAAGACGTCGGCCTTTGCCATAGTTCAGACCCTGGCTGCTTTTCAGGTTGTAACCCATCTTTTGGATGAGATGTTAGCCCAATGATTATATCATATTTTTGAATATGACTAATCAATTAAGTTTACCATAATGACATCACTAATATTCATGTAATCACTATCATATTGCTACTTAAACTTAGCATTGTCCTAAATGTTCTATATTATATTGCTATGCTTGTATCATATTGTTTTATTCGTCTAACATGCTCTTATAGACATGCAGTAAGCATGATCAAGCTTTGTTAAACCAGGACATATGTAATGGAGAATTATTGATGGGCCAAAGATGACGTTATACAAGAAGATTGCTCTGAACCGCCCAACGACCTATCCGGGGCCTCGTATCGAGAGTTCCGCTGCCCGGTCAACGGACAGGGTTGGAGGGGCAATGCCCCCCATGGGGGTTCGGGAGCGAAGCCACCGAAAGATATTCAAATTTCCAGATCTGTTTATCTTTGGACGACTGCCGTTATGAAAAAAGGCGTCTTCAAGTCTACTCAAAATATCAGAAGAAAGGCGTCATCAAAGGGCTATTGGTTTTCCTATTTGATTAATGTATTTTTCATATTTATTGAGTCTAGGAATACGATATAAACTGCATCGTACTGGCAAATAGGCTATCCAAGAAATATTTTCAAAATACCTTTCATTTTGAAAATAAGCCCACTTACAAAAGCTTAAACTACTTCCTAACTGCTTGATCTTTTCAAAAAGCCCAAAACCAATTTGCAAAAACCCTGACAGAACTCCAACAGAATTCGGCCCAAGTTTGGCCCGAATTCGGCCAGAGTTCAGATAGTGGACGTTGGATTTTTGAACTTGGTCTTCATGCAGTTACGGATCTTGTCGAGATTTTTTCATGGAGTTCTGCCCGAATTCTGACAGAGTTCTACCTTTAGAAAAACTATAAATAGAGAAAAATTTTGATCATTTCAACTCACCAATTCACTTTTTTATGTCTTCTCTCTGAGCTAATACATTCTTCTAAAGTGTTCCGAGCTATTCATTTTTAAATCTCAAGCCAGTTACAATCTTCTAGCCGATTTGCCAGTGCAGTACGGTCTAGAAGCTTCAGAGCAATTGTAATCAGAGGCTTGATTGAAGATAGACACTTCGCAATTTAAGTTGGTCAAGTACTTCGGATCAAAGCTCGCGTTGTAGAAGTTGCAAGAACTTCGGATGAAAATGTATATGATTTTCTATAGTAGATTCAACTGGAAGCTAGAGTTCTTCCGACTGGACTAGTCCTCACAAGAGGGAAACTAGTATACATCGCCGTGTTTGCGTTTGCTTTCTGATCTCTACTTTTCATTTACTTACTTATGATATATTCTGTGATCTTGCTGCTAACATTTTTAATTAGCTAAATTCTGCTGCCTACTCTATTCACCCCTCTAGAGTATTGCACTTTACAATTCGTTCCTACAATTGGTATCAGAGCAGGTGCTCCTTATAGAGATATTTTGGCTTAACATCCTTGGAGTAGATCCTCATTACCAGAGCGGGTTATACAGGTAAAGCGAGGTAATATTGTTATTATATAACTGTTGTTACATAGATCACATATGGCAAGTATGTACTTCACAATTGAAGAGCAATCCATAAATAGACTCCTACTATTTGATGGAACAAACTATAGTTATTGGAAGACACGAATGAGCTTATACCTGAAGTCTCTAGATTTTGACTTATGGTCAATGGTTGTCAATGGCTACAAAAAGCCTACTATCACTTCTATTCTCACATCCTCTATAATCAACAAGCCTTATTATAGTTACACAGAAGAAGAGGAGAAGTTAGCTAGCCTTGATGCAAAAGCTATGCATGCATTTTATTGTGTTGTAAATATAAATGTATTCAATCTTATTACTACTTACACAACATCTCACAAAATTTGGAAAGTTCCTGAAGCTACTTATGAGTGCAGGTATGAAAGCAAAGCTGGAAATTCCAGAGATGAGGATAGTCTTTATGATGATGCAAATATGTGCATGATGGAATTAGAATTTAAGGTACAATACAATCCCTTATACGAAGACGAGCGTGTATGTGACAACTGTAAGAAGATAGGCCACATCCAAGAAAATTGTACTACTGCTAGAAATGAGAGTCACTATGAACGATCAAATGAAGGAAGATCATCATCTCACAAGTACACTAGCACGAGCGTACGGTGTGAAAATGAAGCAAGAGATTCTGTAGTAGAAGAAGAGAGACCTCATCAAGTTGCAAATTTATGCTCAATGGCACTATCTAACGAGGCACAAAATAATTCTTTTTATGAAAAGAGTGAATTTTCTCAAAATGAGTTATCTGATGCTTTCAGTGATCTGTTAGAAGAACACAAAAAAGTATTAGATAAGTATAAGCAAGCCAGAAAGGATATTCTATCCAATAAGCGTAAGAATGAAAAGCTTACTTGCTTATTGAATGAAGTTAGAAATACTTCTCCTTCTGATAAATCTACTGAGATATCCACACTTGAGTTTAGATTGCATGAGGCACTTGATTGTATTGAGAAAAGCACTCAAGAAAATGTTAAGGAGAAATTAGAATCAGAAAAGAAGAAGTATTCTATTGCTTCATGTAGAATTGATGCTCTTTCTACTAAATATGATAAGATCTGTGCACTCTAAAAAGTTAGAGATTAGACTGGGAAATCAGGTAGTACAACCTACGACTCAGTCTAACACAAGACACTTAGCATATCACAAAGTCACACTGTAACGCCCTAGTCCCAAAATACTTAGGACCAAGTACGTAGACATGCTAGCTGCATACATACGAAGCATACTCCAATATACGAAAACCTTATATGTATACATAAGCTGTAAAATACAGTAACCATGAAACTAATCTCATCCACAAATAAATATATATTAAAATCAACTTATAAATGTCATTTGTACAAAACGTTGGGCGGAGACAAATCCACTGCCAACAAAAAAAGAGAAATACATAGCAACGATGGAAGAGTTGAGCGAAGCGAAAGACGATCCGAAAGCTAGCATCGCGAATGTAGATTGTAAAATATATCCTTGGCTAGAGCACCTGCGAAAACCAACACACCTGGAGAGATCACCAGGTCCTCAGAGGACTAACAAGACACATAATATACATGCCTACTTTAATAGTTTTAACATGCAAGGAAGGATAGGAAATAGTACAAAAAAATAAAGACTGCAAAGTAGTACAAGAATAAAATATAAGAAAATGGCATGCCGTCGAGAATCTTGCTGATAAATACGACTAGAATAAATCGGAGTAAACCGTAGCTCATTGGGGACTCATGGTCCTATAGATTACAGATCAGTGGGGGCTCACAACCTATAGTAAGTCTCTATCGCAGCTCAGTGGGGGATCACAATAGAGAGTAGTCAAGTATAGTCATCGTCTATCACAAGGTCCTCGCCTAGAACTATCAAGTCAAGTCAAGAAGTCACAAGTCAAGTCCAGCTCAATCATGTCAAAAGGATACGACAGAGGCTAAGCAATAGTATCACTAGACATGAACACGATGGAAAAATATGGCTAGTAACACGAGAAAAGAAAGAGTAATAATCTACGTGCACGTAAAACTAGAAAGTATCCATGATATGAAGCAAAAGAGAAATATGTACCAAGTGAGACACGAAAGAATAGCAGTATAAAAAAGTATGTAAGTACTATAAAGTTTGGCAAGGTGTACTTGCCTGATGTCCGAGTGAGTTAAGATGATGTCCTGGAGACGAATCAACAACAGCGCACAAAGAGGAAGGTGTAGGAACAACTTCAGATGCTGAAAATAGTCTATTATCTAATTATAATTAATACTGCACCTATTACATTTATTAAATAAATTTTGAAGTTAGGATATGGTATAGGTTTTCGTATCATCTTTTCGAAAACTAAACGGATCGCATTTTCATTTTCGGAATCTCCCGAAATCGTAAAAATACCGAAACACGTTTATCTTTTGGACACTAGATACTCAAACAGTTTTGCAAAAATTTACAAATTTTTTTTGTCTTTTCAAATATGTTTTTGGAAACCTGACCTCAATACGCTTGTTTTAAAAAAAACTGGAGGCAAAACGGAGTCCGGAGCTCGGAGATATCGTCGTTCCAAGTTGCTCTTGCTGCTAAAAAGCGGGGCTGAATTCTAATGACGAATTTTAGAGTTTCTATTGGACTAAAAATAATTTCAAATTATGGCTGATATAAGGGGATGTATTGGGTTTATATAGGTATTTATTTCAGATTTATCTCCTAAATCAGATAGGATTTTATTTAAATTGATAGAAGTTACTTTGTTATGATATAATATGGATAAAGATGCTTTCCTATTAAACTTAGGATTATGATTAACTTAAAATATAGTTCATATTTATCTAAATTATCTATATCATTATTTAAAATTACTATAGATAATAAATAGTTAATATTTATTTAAACAACCTTCATCTAATCTCATTTATACAAGCTGAAATATTTAATACTAATTTGACATTTATTATATATTATGTAAATAGTGTACAATATAAGTAACATGTAAAAAGTAATAAAAGTTATGAAATAAATCCTAAAATTTTGAGAAAAATTGTATAATATAGTTTAGATCCTTAATGTACTAGAAAAATAGCTTTACATATTTTTTTATACTAAATTCACTAATGAGCATTATACTAAATATATGTAAAATATTATATTGTAATGACACCCGGGGTTGGACCCGAGGCCGTCACGGCTGACACGAGGAAGCGGACACCGACACGATGCACTCTCTTGTGGTAGAAAAATATTTGTGATGAATAATTGTGGAGGAAAACAATATGGAGGCTTCCCCTATATATAGGGGGTGGAAACTCCTAGCGGGATAAGGATTAGGAAAAATTAAAACCCCCTTTAGATAATCTTAGTTTTAATTTAAATTATTTTAAAATCGATTCAATCCAAATCCAAATCCAACTCAATTAAATCTAGATAATTTCAAATCCAAATTAATTATAGATGATTCCCATCTTTAAATTAAACTTATTTAAATTAAATCAATAAAATCTAATCAAAGTTTAAATTACCACAATAAGTTCAAAATATCTTTTCTAAAAATAATAATAATAAATAATTTTGAAAATCCAAAAATATATGAATAAAAATTTGTACATCCATGCAAATAAGATATTCACATAAAATATAGTTTTCTAAATTAATATCTATATTTGAACAAGAAATAAAATAATATTTTATAAAAGTAAAAGATAGAGTTTTTGGCAAATATCGTGAAATGTTCTTTTGATATAAAAATATTTGTTTATAGTATGTATTGAAATAACATATTTATTCTATATTCATAAGAAAAACAATAATAAAATATTTATATATGAATGAACAAATATCTCGTATTTACGTCTTTACGCATTCGCACTCGAGGTACGATACCAAAATAAAAATCAATACCAAAATAAATTAATAAAAAAATATAGTGAAAATTTTGGGGTTTTACATTCTACCCAACTTACAAGAATTTTATCCTCAAAATTAAGAATAAGTAGGGGGTTCGAGAAGGTATAAAGATATATCGATCAAATTATGACGTTCAACACAAACATGCATTAAAAATCGTGATCTCGATAACTATGGAAATAAATCACAAATTTAATTTAGGGAGTGAATGATGGTCGCGATAATGAATCTAGGGTCAAGGGAAAGGACGAGTAACTCGAGATGGGGATATAGTTCCATTGGTTGGCCGGTGGCTAACTATCTTGGCAATAGATGGTGAGCAACTAAGGGGATATCAAGTATGAGCGTTTTGTCATTCCAAAATAAGTGAAAGACAAAGACTATTAAGAGTATGAAGAAGCTATTATCGAATACGAATACGTGGTCCAAAGGCGACATGAATAGTTCAAAAGAGAATTGCCATAACAGTCGTGGATGAGACTCTAGAGGCCAAGTTTAACTATGTCTCCATCCATGTTAGAACGATATGTAAAAAGCGAACCAAAGTGCACTCGGTTGATCAGACCATCATGCACCGGTTCTGATTAGACAATATGTTAGTGAGCGCGCGCTCAATAGCATAAGTTATGAACAAGCTCGATAGATGGATAAGCTTGTAAAACTAGTTTATAGTAGCAACATTAGTCAAGATGATAAAACATAGGCACGTGAGATTAAGATTAAAAGGAAGTAGTGTTTGGTCAAAGTCCTTAAAAATCTAGGTCATGTCCTATGATGGTACCTATACAGTCGTCCTACCGTCTACTTGTCTAAGACTTGGTTAAGGTCATAAGGAAGGTTAGGTCGTAAGGCATTCTACCAAACTTACAAGAGTTAAACTAGTGGGGTGATGGGACAATGAGTCATGTCCACCTTGTATGGGTTACCTTATTAATCTCTATCAATCATGAAAGAAGGGCACGAATCACGATAGAAGGGATCAAACAAGATGCAACTCGAGGAGACAAGCGAGAAGGCGGTCAAGTATGTGGATGAGATCCTAGACTCTAATCATATACGCAGGCTTACTTGGTACGGTAAAGTAACCAAATAATTTATCTTGACCTGCATGGGCCACCACATACACACGTCAGATCTTTTACAAAGGAAGCAAGCAAAGCTAAAGCTTCACACAACCATGCTTTCTATTACAAGTATCCACGCACATCATGTCACCCTATTGCATATTCTCGTACTGCTGCACATAGCACTAATATTAATTCTTTCTATCATTATTATGGTATAAATGGATGCGTTTCTAATTGTTGTCAGATTTGAAAACTACTTGATATGAACTTGTGTAATGGGTTTCCAAAGCTAACAAATGTAGATCCAAGTATTGGATACCAAAGTCTTCACCTAATATTTCAGGTGGAATTACTTATGCTGAACCATAGAACCATAGAACGTGTTGGTGATTGCAAAACTACAAAGGTACCATGCAACTGCACCAACATAAGTGTGGTCACTTGAACCACGTTGGTAACATGCTAAAATAATTTATTTTATGGTTTTATTTATAGAATCTAGCATATTCTTATTAATGCCTTATTATCTTTTAGTTGTTTATTATTTGAATCAATGTGAGACATAATCCTAGCATGACTATATGTTTAGCTTAAATGATTAGTTCACACTATATAGTATGTTATTTTCTACTAGTGTGACACATTTGTCTATGTATGCTTTTTTACTTTTAATCTTTATTCTTGAAGCATCATAGGAGCTTTTTTTTTGAGTTAATATGTTTTTGACTCTCTATCTTTTTTTTAATGGTCACTTCTTATCGATTTGTCTTTAACATGTCGTATTTACTTTGATCGGTATTTTATAAGTATGTATGTTTAGCACGAGACTTCTATTTACTTGAAAAGTATATACATATACTTTTATGTTAACCCTGTGCTTGCATAATATATTTACTATTGATTCTCATATTTTATTTTGATTAACTTCTTATGAATCAGTTATATCTTTATGAGGATATACGAGTTAAGCTCAAGTTCTATATTATTTTAAAAAGTAGTTTCAAACTTGTGCTTATCTCATACTTTAGCGATTGATTACTTGGAACAAATTTATGTTATTAGCTTCTTCCTCAAAGCCTCTTTTAAATGGGGTTTTTTGGATTTTTGGTTGACATTTTGGATACATGATATTTTTAATATCTTGATCTTGATAAACCATTCTTTAGGTATTTACTTCTTTTATATTTAGGGATTCTAGATTTCGATGTTTTTCGATGATACTGCATATATTTCTTTGAATCTAAGTCCTTAAGAGTAGTTTTAGAAACAAGCCGAAAGGGTTATTCTGTCATACAGGTGTAAATAGCCTGAAGCGACACGGTATACTAGTCTTCAGACTACCGCTAGCTGGGAACCGGCCCCTACAGCTAACCCGAAGTGATCAATACTTTATAGACTTAAGATTTATTAAGGTCTACTTACAACTATTATCTAGTTCTGTATCCAAAGTACTGAACCCAGTCCCCTAGGTTCCAAAATATATCAACGTATCTAGGTCCTACATTTTATTTACAAATATTTTATATTTTATTGTTATCCAATAATTTTGTAGCACATATGGATAAATGTAATTGATACATCTTATACCGTATGCTACATTGTTCTAAAAAAATTTAAGTTCATAGAATATAATTGCTTTTATATTGCACTATTTCTTTTTAAATTCTCGGTTATTAAAGAAGAGATTTGTTTTGGGTACAAGCCTACAAAGGGTCTGTCTGTCACCACGGCTACGACTAAAGCAAAACAGTACTAAAGTGTTCTCCAGTGAACCTCCATTAGCTGAGACAGTACCCCTATAGCTAACCCAAGATTGATTATAGCTTTATAAACTAAAGATCTATTGAGATCTAGTTGAATTGTTATCTGATAGATTTTGGATTTTAGATTTGATGGACAATATTATATAATGATATTTTTTTCAAAAGGTAACATACATTGATCTTCCATAGGATAATGTTTGTCATCTTATGATATATTCATTTTCTGTCACTATTTGATATTCAGACTTGATGATCTTGTGACTACTTATTGAATATTATGGTCTTGTGATTTCGTCGTTAACTTGTGTAATATTCAATAATTTTGAGCTTTATATTATTATCTTCTTATTCAAGTTACTTACTGTCTACAACAATAACTCTTTGTGGGGGAGAAGTCATGCATATTAAATGTCTCTCTCTCTCTCTCAAAGCGTTTCTTCTCTTTAACCTTACGGTTATCTGATGGACACCATGCAACAGCTTTAAAAAGGAAGAAATGAACTTTGATTTTTTTAAAATTAGTTTCCTACTTTTGAAAATATTTCTCTGATTTTTAAATTTTATCTATACTATTATTTTTGGATATAACCATGTAAAGGTGGAATAGCTAATTGTACGTTTCAAGTCAATTACCCCCTTGACATGCCATATATCTAGAATACACTTTTCTTTGGACATTTATCTAGTTATGTTTATTTGTTCAAATGGATTTATTTATGATTTATGGATTCTTTTATTGAAATTGTTTCTGTGATTCGAATCGCCAACTTTCAGTCTGAGGACTAAATGGACGCATTCAAACATTTATTAAGACAGTTTTTCGTAATAAATTCCACATTTTTTAAAAGTCTTTTTTGATTTCTTTTTGATTTATTGAATCTGCCCGGTACTCAAATGTTATTATTAAAGACAGTTTTCAAAATCTTTTAATGTCTTGAAATATTTATATATATATTGGAGATATATTTTGTTTGTTCATCTTTAAGCATTTATTCATTGGATATTTCTTTTATTTGCCTAAAGATGATATTTGTTTTAAGTTTGGGACTTCATATGCATTTGATCAAAGAAAAGAAAGATGCATATCTTGGATATTCCTTAGATCTTGTGATTATTTATTTTATCTATTCTTGCATATAAATTTCTTCGGAACTAGATACTCATATTTTAAGGGGGAGCAAAATTAATTGTTTCAATTCTTTTATGCCCTTAATTTGTGGTATAGCTAGTTCATCATGGACATATATTCCTTTACCTAACATATCTTGTTGATTTGTTCATGATTTTTTTAGGTGAATATATGATTACTATTATTATTTATTATTTTTAATTCTCTCATTTTATTCAAGTTTCTAAAAAAAGTTATCTTGCCAAATATGTTTAATCATTCTTATTTGATTATTCCTTAAGTTTATATTAATTTTGGCATTTCTTATTAAGATTTTATTTCAAAGCTCATGATTATCTTATTTAAACTGATCATACTTTGCGGGAGAGCATTCAAGTTGACTAAATTTCTCCTTCTCAAGTATTTTGTCTTCATTACCTTCATGTTTATCTAATGGATATATATCATGCTAAGGTAATTGAATTCAAATGCATGAACTTTGGTGTAGATTGGGTATATATTCTAGTATATTTATTTGATTTCTTTTTTGATGATTATACTCTTTATTGATGTGATTCACTAATTTGTATGGGCAAATTATTAATCATATTTTTTTGTGATCATTGTTAAAAGTCTCATTATTTTTTTGGTATATACTAGATCTGCGAATTTTTTTCTCATGGATTATTTATGACCAATGATTGATTTCTACAATATTGATATGTATTTTTTTTTATTAAAATCCTCTATTGGTCAATTTCAAAACTACAGTTTTATTTATTCATCATATTGTGTTTTGAATGTCATTTTTGGATTTCTAGTTGGTAAACTATGTATTGATTGATTTCAATGTTTTTAAGTTCAATCAACTATTTTTGACAAGTTTTTCTACTTTAGTTATGCAATTTTCTAAACTTGTCGTTACACTTTTCTCCTAATCCTTCATCATGATTATTTTTGCTTTCCTCCTTTACATATGCTTGAGTTTATTTTAGCTCTAATTACAGGGGAGCTTATTTTTGATCATGTCAAAGTGGGAGAAATAAGTTTAAGTTAGCTCACAATATTCTAGTATTATGTGTTTATTAGTGATACATGCATCTATTGTATATATATTAAACTTAACCGATTTGCCATAATCAAAAAGGGAGAGATTGTTAGCCCAATGATTATATCATGTTTTTTAATATGGCTAATCAATCAAGTTTACCATAATGACATCACTAATATTCATATAATCACTATCATGTTGCTACTTAAAATTAGCCTTGCCCTAAATGTTCTATATCATATTGCTATGCTTGTATCATATTGTTTTGTTCGTCTAACATGTTCTTATAGACATGTAGTAAGCATGATCAAGCTTTGTCAAACCAGGACATATGCAATGGAGAATTATTGATGGGCCAAAGATGACTTTATACAAGAAGATTTCTCTGAACCGCCCAACGACCTATCCGGGGCCTCGCATCGGGGGTTCCGCTGCCCGGTCAGTGGACAGGGTCGAGGGGGCAGCGCCCCCCGTGGGGGTTCGGGGGCGAAGTCACCAAAAGGTATCCAGATTTCTAGATCTGTTTATCTTTGGACGACTGCCATCAAGGAAAAAGGTATCTTCAAGTCTACTCAAATACTAGAAGAAAGGCATCATCAAAGGGCTATTGGTTTTCCTATTTGATTAATATATTTTTCATATTTATTGAGTCTAGAAATACGATGTAAACTGCATCATACTGGCAAATAGGCTATCCAAGAAACGTTTTCAAAATATTATTTCATTTTAAATATAAGCCCACTTACAAAAGCCCAAACTGCTTCCTAACTACTTGATCTTTTCAAAAAGCCCAAAACCAATTTCCAAAAATCCTAACAGAACTCCAACGGAATTCGGCCCAAGTTTGGCCCAAATTCGGCCAGAGTTCGGATAGTAGACGTTGGATTTTTGAACTTGGTCCTCCTGCAGTTACGGATCTTGTCAAAATTTTCTCATAGAGTTCTGTCTGAATTCTGCCAAAATTCTGACAGAGTTATGTCTTTGGAAAAACTATAAATAGAGAAGGATTTCGATCATTTCAATTCACCAATTCACTTTCTTATGTCTTCTCTCTAAGCTAATATATTCTTCCAAAGTGTTCCGAGCTATTTATTTTCAAATTCCAAGCCAGTTACAAACCTCTAGTCGATTTGCCAGTGCGGTATGATCTAGAAGCTTAGAGCGATTGTAATCAGAGGCTTGATTGAAGATAGACACTTCACAATTCAAGTTGGTCGAGTACTTCGGATCAAATCTTGCGTTGTAGAAGTTGCAAGAACTTCAGATGAAAACTTTGTTTCCCATAAATAAATTCACTTTATTTATTTTGTATCTGAGAAAATTACAACTGTAGGAATCTAATCTAGAAGACGATTACTTTATCCCTTGGACGATGCGATGAAGAAAACTCGAACTTCGAAGAACTTGGACAGCAACTGGGCAATCTCTCTGTTCTCTCTGAAAAATGACTGTAGTCTCTGATGAAGATAAAGAAACTCTTTTTTATAGAGTTCAGGATAACTGTCCTTAAGCATACGCTCAGGTAGTTACTTGACGTGTGCATAACTGCAGGGACGCGTGGCAAATTTTGATGGAGACACATTAGCGTGCGGTTGAAAGTAGTGGAGCATGTTCAGGAGAGATTGATGGCCTGGATGCCACGTTGCATAACTTCTAGAGAAGTGGATAATTGGTACAGGACACGTGAGAACGTGTGTTGACTGTAATCCTGGATATGGTTGCTGTAATACGCTGCCTCGTTGAAGGAGAGTTATACGCTGACTTGGACAGCGTAGTGCCATAGAAAATCCATACGCTCACTTTATGGGCAAGGAGTCATGTGAGGTCATACGCTCGCTTGTTTAGCAAGGAATCATGTGAGGTCCATACGCTCACTTGACTGTGTGAAGAAGGAGTCATGTGAGGTCGATACGCTCACTGGAGAAGTGGCCACGTGGCTATCATCAATCTTCTTTGGTACACCATATCTTCCCATAACTGACAAAATCTTCTCGAGCGTCGTGACTGCGGATTTAACGGCTGACAGACTGACAGTAATGATGGCTTTTGTATTTATGAAGGCTGCTGAGTTGTCCTCGTAAAAGACAAAACCGACTCTTCGAAAACCTATACGACGGTTACTTTTCTCGTGACAGCTGTCTTTGCATGAAAGATGAAGTGTCAGATTCATTCCTCATTTAAACATATGCTGTGCTGTCACTTCAGTAAATAATAAAATATTTGCTGAGCGTATGGCTTTTGAATGAGCGTACAACTCTGAATTGAGCGTATGGCTTCAACTGACATCTGTCTTTAAGCGTATGGATGAAAATGACAGCGTGTCATAATTTTCCACATCCTACAAGACCCCCTTCAAAGTTTTCGAACTTTATGAGTTTCAAAAGTTCGAAATTACTTTGAACAGAAAGTGGGAATGAGTCCTGACACGCTGGCATTAGTTCATTAAATGTCATGATGACTCTTCATTTTTCGAGATTGATTGAATCTGATGGAAGAATATGAACAGCCAGCAAGCTCTATTATATAAACCGAGATAATTCAATTTTTTGACTTTCATCTTTTGAAACCATGACTCCAAAAGAAGCTGCTGAAGAAGAAGCACGTAAGTTGGGATTCTGTTCCCATGGTGACCCCACTTTTGGGGGCCAAGAACCCGAACCTGTCGTCATCGAGCTCAAGGACGACCCTATGCATTTAGCCAAGAATTTCTTGGGCTACTTTGGTCTGGACGGCTCCTCTTCTTCTGATGGGCAGAGCCTCGCAGAGAAGCGTAAAATGTTCGTTGCTCTGTTACACCGTATGGGGGTCCAAAGCGTAGAAGAGTTAGGTGTCAAGCTTAGTCGCTCTGGAAAATAGAGCGTGACTTTATTGCACTCCTTTCCTTTTCTTCTCCTTCTTTTTTTGTAAGGCCATCAGTGCCTTAATAAAAAATGGATATTCAAGAATCTTCTGTTTAGTCCAAATCTGTGTTGAAAACCAACGTGTATCGATGAATAATTGTAGAATACGCCGTCTTCCAAGTTGTAAGTTACGCTAGATAGCGTATGTCAATGAAATAGCATATATTACGCTATTTTCCAATGTTTTGTGAATTCCGCTGAATAGCGTATGTCAGTGTATGTTACGCTATAAATTACGCTGTCATTTAACGTTGTGAATTATGCCAAATAACGTACGCCAATGAATAGCGTGCACCAATAAATAGCCCGTAAGTTACGCTATCTTCCAACGTTTTGGAAAGCACTCTTTGAATATTTCCAAGGCTGTGCTGGTTTCCAAAGTACACGAGTCATTCATTCCACGTTTACGAGCGCTATTCATGTGGATCCTTTCCAAGAATAGGTTCATGCTCCATACTTTAAATAGATGGATGAACTCCACGCAAACTCATCTTCCCATTCTTCTTCCTCTCTTCTGAGAATGAATTTTCTATGAGAAGGAAATAGGAAAGCCATGTTGTCTGATGTCAAATCTCTGTGCACGCTACCAGACATGGATCTGTTAATCCTTAGCAGCAAACTCAGCGGTAAGTTCAATATACACGCATCGAAATTTTTGTTTGCTAAGGACAAATTCATCTTCCCGAAATGAACAGAATGCATCTGTCTTTGCTTGGCCAGTTTCTGTTAACTGATTTTTCTTTACTGTTTCTTGCAGAATTTTGGCTGAAAACCTTCTTCAGAACTGGCATTGGTGATATGGATGCTGTGGACAATGTTCTTCTGACATCTACATCAGGGAGCTCATACGCTTTTGACGCGTATATCAGACAACTCAGAACTCTTCGTGAGATAGAAGGGTCTTCCTCAGATGGTAGGAAGAGCCTTTATACATGAGAGTTGGATGGTGGAGTCAACTCTACCCCGAGAAATCGGGTAGTAGAGTTCCTTTCACGGCAGAACTAGGAATTGTATCCCAAGGTTTGGATACATTCCTATCTGCTTGAGGTGCCGCCGTTCCTCCACGCGCTGTATTGGCAGCAACACGCCATCGTGTTGCCATACTCTGTGGTTCTCCTCTCGTCTGAGAGATAAGACCAGAGTTTGATTCCTGCTGGACACCCAGGAATTGCCACAAACAACGAGATTGCCAGAGAAGACCCAAGAAGAAATAGATCTCAGTTGTACATAGAATGAAAATCTAAGATTTGTAATAGATTTCCATTATGATTTGTAGGAAAGTCTAAGAAATGTAATAGACTTTTTATGAAAATATGATAATGGAAATGATAAATCTTCTTTATCTGAAGTGATTTTGTATCTCTCTGGATGTAAAAAGAACATGATAAATAGAAATCTTGATTTCTTTTTTTTTTAGAGTGTACAATACCATCAGAGGCAATATGGACGTGATAGGATGTAAAGACTCAAAAAAGAAAGTCAGATTTGTATTTATACAGAGGTCAAAGGTTATGAAAATGTGAAAGATAACGAATTCCAATCGATAGAAGATTATGAACAGACGAACCATCGGATGAATATAATAAATGTACGGATGAACCGTCAAGTATTAATGAATGAATATCGGGAAAAGACACGTTCCTTTAATTCTGGCAAATATATGCCTATAAATAGAGCATCTCTTTGAGTAGAAGGATCACACATTATTCTCCTTTATTCAAAATGTCTTCCGAAGAGAACACGAAGAAAACCGAAGTCGTCTCCAAAGTCGATGAAAATGCTAAAGAGCACTCGACTCCACAAAAGAAGGAGACGGGCGAAAGCTCGTCTGCTCCCATGTTGCCGAAAGATATCTTGGATTTCCTGGTCGAATAAGGAGAAACCGAAGAAGAAGAAGCAATGAGGCTGGCTGCCTGTCAGTTCTTGGTGCGGTCAGGAAATGATGTATTCAATTCTTTTGCTAATTATGTATGTGGTCCTTGTCCCAAGTACGAAAGGGATACCAGTGATCTTCCATGATGATGTACTTCTTGAAGAATTTGTCTCAAATAAACTCTGTTTAAGGAAACTTTGTTTATGATGTATCCTTCCTGCTTTATATTATTTTGCCTTTATTCACTGATCTTTAGACCCAGAAATCAAAAGGACAAGATATCATTTTCATAGAATATGGTACATACTGAGATAGAAAATTCAGAGGTGATATGGACATGATTTTCTATACAAGATCTTTATTAAATCCACTGGGAATCTAATAAGACAAAATATCAAATTCTCTGGGAAAACGATACATGGTAGAATATCAGTTTTTGCTGGGGATAATGACATCGAAATAGCTTTTGTAGAGAAGAATAAATTTTTGATTTTACACTTGCTGGGGAGTAATGAAAATATTATTTATACATAATATTTCTTTAAGAATTTGCCATTGATAGGCATCATCATGACTTTCCCGTCCATAGAGGCAAGCTGATATGCTCCATTAGAGAAGACTTTGTTTACTACGAATGGGCCTTCCCATTTCGCGTCAAATTTGCCTTTGCTCATATGTGTCATGGTCATCGGACGTTTGACAGTAAGGACCAATTCTCCCTTATGTTCTGACTTTGACTTTCCGATTAAAAGCTTTTGAGATTCGGGCTTGATATAGCTCGATATTTTGTTGCGCATACAATCGTTTTTCATCTAGAGCTTCCAACTCTTGAAGTCGAAGTCGATCATTATTCTCTGTCGTAGATTCATTGGAGATTGTAATTCTCAAAGAAGGAATTTGTATCTCGAGGGGAAGAACAGCTTCACACCCATATACCAAAGAGAAAGGTGTACATCCGGTCGCATTGCGAACTGTGGTGCGATAAGCCCATAAACATTCACCAAGCTTCTCACTCCAGTTACGTTTATTGGAAGAAACGAACTTTTTCAAGAGTTTGATGATTGTTTTGTTGAAAGCCTCTGCTAGTCCATTGGCTGCTGGATTATATGCTGTAGAAGCCAGATTATTAATCCGATGATCATCACAGAATCGAGTAAATTTCTGGCTGACGAACTGTGGTCCATTATCATGGATAATACGCCGAGGAACACCAAATCGATAGATGACATGATGTTTGACAAAGTTGATAACATTAGAAGTCTTGACTTCAGATAATGGGATTGCTTCAGCCCATTTAGAAAAGTAATCAGTTATTGCTAGAATAAACCGATGTCCTTTTGATGATGGTGGATTGATAGGACCGATGACGTCCATGCCCCAAGCTTCAAAGGGCTATGATGCCGCTATTGGGTGTAAGAACTCCGATGGTTGATGGATAAAGTCTGCATGAATTTGACAGGCTTTACATTTCCGAGCATATTGAATAGTATCAGCTACCATCGTGGGCCAATAATAACCCATACGTCGGATATGATCTTGAAGTTTTGGACCTAGCTGGTGAGCTCCGCAGACGCCATCATGTGCTTCACGGATTATCTGTTGTGCTTCTTCACCAGTGATGCATCGAAGAAGAAGACCATCATAGGCTCAACGATATAGTGTCTTCGTAGTATGATTATAATAGAATCTGAGAGACCGGCGCCGGATAGATGCTGCTTCACTCGGGTTATCAGGAAGTATGTCATACAACACAAAGTCCAGAAACGGACGTCTCCAGTCTTCAGTTACGGTGTCTATTTTGTTGGAAAAGACATATTTCATAGTAGAATCGGAAGAAGACAAGGACATTTTGTCAAACTTTAATTCAGCATCAAAGTTGAGAGAATCTTCGTCTGGATTATGGGAAAAAGCCAAAGCCAGATTATTTTCAACGCAGAATAGTTCTCGGTTATAAACCACTATCACTTGCTGACGTCTGATTGGTATGGCTAATACAGCAGCAAGATTAGCCAAAGCATCAGCTTCTGCATTATAGGCTCGTCGAACATGTTCAATAAAGAAACCTTCAAAGGAGGAGGCCATAGAGAGTGCTATTCGATGATAAGGTATCAAATCTTGATGACGAACTTCATACGTTCCTCTGATCTGATTGATGATAAGCTTAGAGTCTCCATAAACTTCTAAATATTAAACATCCAGATGTTTAGCGAGTTGAAGACCAATGAGCAACGCATTGTATTCTACAACATTATTTGAACATGATTGATCTAGAGAATAAGCCCTCTGAATAGTTAATCTCTCTGGGGATACAAGAACAATTCCAACTCCGGCGATAATATTACCGTTAGGACCTATTCTAGATGCTCCATCAAAGAATAGACGCCAGGTAGGAACTTCTTCAGAAACCATATTTGAATCCAGAACTTCATCGAGAATCTCATCATATAATTTAGAATCTTCTGGGACTGCATGAGCTGCTAGAAAATCAGCAAGAGCCTGTCCTTTAACTGACTTCTGAGGAATATAATGCATGTCATATTGGGCTAACAAGATTCCCCAATTAGCTAGTCTGGAGTTGAGAATACCAGGTTTCTTCATCATAATCCTGATGGGATTCACTCTGGAAATGACATGAATCGTTTGACCGATAATATAATGTCGCGTTTTCTGAACAGCAAACATTAATGCTAGGCATTCTTTTTCGATTGGAGAATAACGCGGTTCAGCACCCGTCATTGTGCGACTGAGATAATAAATGGCCTGTTCATGACCATCTTTATTTTTCTGGGCGAGTAATACACCAAAAGAATGATCCATAGCTCGAACATATAGAAGAAATGGTATTCCCGAGACGGGAGGTACCAAAACTGGAGGGTTCATGAGGTACTGTTTGATGTCATCAAATGCTTTTTGACATTCTTCGTTCCAGATGAAAGATACACCTTTCTTCAGAAGTTTGTGGAATGGTCTGCAGCGTCCTGATAAGTTGGAAATGAATCTCCTGATATAAGCAATTCTTTCTTGAAATCCTCGTAGCTCTTTTAAGGTGCGTGGAGGACGCATCTCTTGGATGGCTTTGATCTTCTCGGGATCCACGTGTATACCTTTAGCGGTAATGACGAAGCCGAGAAATTTACCACTAGAGACGCCCAGGAAGGACTTAGTAGGGTTCATTTTAAGTTGATGCTGACGCATTAAATCAAAGATAGTCTTCAAATCTTAGATATGATCCTCCTTTCGTCGACTTTTGACTGCAATATCATCAACATAGCATTCGACTATTTTTCGGAGATGTTCACGAAATATAGTGCTCATTGCTCGCTGATATGTTGCTCCTGCATTCTTGAGACCAAACGGCATCACTGTATAACAGTATGTACCGATCGGCGTTCTGAAGGAAGTGTGTTTTTCATTATCTGAAAACATTTTGATCTGGTTGTATCCCGAATACCCATCCATAAATGACATTCGTTCGAAACCACATGTATTGTCGATCATGACATCAGTAATTGGAAGAGGAAACTCGTCTTTAGGACAAGCTGCATTGAGATCGCGAAAGTCTATACAGACTCGGATCTTGCCAGTCTTTTTAAGGACAGGAACAATGTTAGCCACCCAGTCAGGATGTTGTTCCTCTCTGATAAATTCGGAAGCCATAAGCTTGTTGACTTCAGCTTCAATTGCATCCATAATGTCTGGACGAAATCGTCGCTGTTGCTGTTTGACCGGTTTAGCATTTGGCATAATATTAAGCTTGTGCATTGCGATCTTCGGATCTAGTCCTGGCATATCCTCGTAGCTCCAGGCGAAGACATCGATATAATCACGAATAAGCTTGATCATGTCTTGCTTATCTGTTTCTGAAAGACTTTCACTGATGAATATTGGTTTAGGAGAACCTTCTTCACCAACATCAATTTGGATCAGTTTATCTTCGGTAGGAGGTTCCCTCTGCTCGAACCTGAATTCCCATTGATCATCTAATCTTTGAGCCCATTGTTCTGATTCGGGTGATATTTCAAAATCATCCTCATTTTCATCATTTTCTTGTGGGCCATCAACAGAGACCATATTGATGGATAGAATAGAGCGATGAAGATCGCCAATACTCGTGTCAGAATCCCAAGAGAGAGAATCAGAAGACTCAGATCGTTCATCTTCAGATTGTTCGTCTTTATTGAATTTTGACTCTTCATGGACTATGTTGATAAAGGAAGTAGGAGCAATGTAACCTAAACCACATTTTGTCCTTCCGTATTTTAATGGAGGAATTCGAACAGGCATTCTTCTTCCTTTCCCATTATTGAGACTGGTTCTAAAGTCATAACCCATATTTTTGATGATATTTTTGGATTGTTGACTGTAGCGACGCAGTTGTAACCTTCCAGTATCATCGTTTATGTCATCTTCTTCCAAGTTAGGAGGATTCTGAGGTCCTTTATAGAAAAATATTGGATTTTCTCCCTTCTTTCGACTGGGGACCACAAAGTATGATTTCTGTATAGAGTCTAATGATACGTCTGTATGAAGAGCTTGAACAACCCCTATAGTTAGTGGCTCTAAGCTATTTAGCAATTGTAAATAACTTTGTACATAACCACAAACATCAATATACTGCAAAGGAGATGCTTCATTAATACTAGATGCTGTATTTATAACAGAAGGCTGAGTCTTATCAGACTTAGTCAGATTAACGACAAAGGGGGAAGAAGAAGAACAGTTAGAATTTTTGTTTCGATTAAGATCGATAACAAAAGGCTCAGAAGAGGTGAGCTCCCTTGAAGAAGACCGTGGATAAGTAATGCGTCCACTGACTGGAATGACTAGAGTATCTGATCTAGCCTGAGAAGATGGAGAGGGAGTGATGAGTCCACTGACAGGAATGATCAGCGAACTTTGTGAAGCTTGGGAAGATGGTGCAGTAGTGCGTCCACTGACAGGAATTATCAGTGAGCCCTGGGCAGATGATGAAGTAGTACGTCTACTGATCGGAATTATCAGTGAGCCTTCTTCGGATGATCTAACAGACTGCGGAGGTGTGATACGCCCTTTTACAGGAATAACAAAAGTGTCAACTTTGGATGTCTCATCTTCATTATCCATAGCTTGCAAGACTTTCGAGTATTCATCTTTGTACATGCGAGCGTCATTGAAGTAAGCTTCGACTCCTTTGAATGGGTAAAGATCTGCCACTTCTTTTTGAACCTCTCCATTATCATCAACATATTTGAAGCACTGATGAAGGGTTGAAGGAACGACATTATGTTCATGCAAGAATGGTCTTCCTAATAGAGCATTGTATGAGCAACCATGATTGTCGATGATGTAAAAAGTAACCTTAGTACGAAGATCGCCTATTTGAAATTTAAGGCGAATCTTGCCTAAAGGCTCACTTTTTCCTTGATTGAATCCCAAGATGGTAGTGATAGTGCTGGAGAGGCTATGTACAGGTATCTTTAATGCATCTAACATAGCCTTTGGCATAATACTGAGAGCGGATCCTGGATCAATCAATAAACGATCAACCTTCATAGAATCAATATATCCTATATGATATAACGGACGGTCATGTCGATTATCCTCTAGCAGCATATCGTCCTGCGTAAAGGTAATGTTTGGAATAAATTCCAATACATTATGGCAATGAAAAACAGGTTCTGTTTCCAACTTCTTGAAAAGAGTTAAGCAGGTTTCTGCTTGCAGCAGTGCTTCACTTAAAGTTTCTCGAGTCTCTTTAGAGAGACGTAAGAGCTCGAAGATTGACAATTTAGCTGGTGTATTGGCTAGTTGAGCCAATATATCAAAATTATAAGGCTTTTCAAGTCCTGTAGGAGATGACTTCTTCAATGGTTTGTCGAAGCGGACTTGTTGTTTGCCTTTGTCAGCTGCTGTTGGTTTAGAAGGAACTGTCTCAACAGGAACATTTAAAGGTTCTTCAGTAGAGACTGGAGTTGAAGCTGTAGCCGGAGGAACGTCAGAAATTTCTTCAGGAACTTCAGCATAATCTTTCAAATATACTTTTCCTGACCGAGTTCCAGCATGAACTTCAACTTCAGATTCTGGTTCAAGGTCTATGGAAACCATGCTGCAATTCTTTATTTTGCTCTTGGTTCTTTTATGTTTGATGAAAGCTTCATTCCAGAAACCAAGGCCAACACGAGATTGATTATGTCTCATGGTGATGACCAAAGGTGCTCGGAGTCCCTTGCCTGAGTTCAAACCTGGGACAGTGGCTAAATCATAACCCATCTTCGCCATCAATTCACGAGATTGTGAACTGTATAAATGAAAAGCAGGTTTGTATCTATCTTCAATTTGAGGTACAGATTTTATCTTCGTAGAGAGTGAATTTCCTGCTGAGATGAAAGTAGAGGTTAGATAAAAATCGGGTGTGAAACTAGAAGTCACATTGCATGACTTAGTCTTCCCGAACTTCTTTTTAGATGAGGAAATCTTCCGAGGAGAAGAGGAAGACGTTTCAAACTCCGTCATTAAATCCGGGTGAATCCACATGATCTCTCCCTTCTTAGTTGTGATAGGAACAAGTCCGTCATTCTGTGCTGGTGGGATGTTTACAACTTCGAGAGTTGCTTTGGGGATAGGAACAATCCCACTTTCCACCTTTAAGGGAGGGAAGTCACCGAACTGCATTGAAATTACATTTGCTGTGACTGTTTTGTCTTTGGGTGTTAATGTCACAGCTCCTGATTTAATCATCTCTTGAATCTTCCCTTTTAATACATAGCAAGACCGGATTGTATGACCCAGCATTCTATGATATGGACAGTATTTTGGATGATCTGTCTTATTGGCTTCATCATGCTTTTTAATTTCTGGCAATTGAATCTTATTACCTTTGAGTAAGCATTTAAAGATACCCTGAACATCGTCATCATCGAAAAAATATTCTTCTTTCGGCCGAGGAGATCTCTGTTATTGATTTGTTGGAGCTGAAGTAGCTTGGGTAGTCTTTACTTCTTGACTACTGCTTTGGAGATTGACTTCAAGAGCTTCTTTCCCTTTGCGATTGTTGGGTCGAGTACTATTGCTAGCACTCTGATTTGATTCTTTGGGAGCCATTTGTACCCCCAGACCCTTAAAGGTCTCAGCACTGACCTCGGCAGCCTTGGCACTGACGATGAATGAAGGCCAATCTTGGAACTGAGTGGATCCTGTCCATATGCTGATAATTGGTAAGAGGTTCGACTTGCAAGTGTCGATCGTAACAGCATCGGGAGTTCCAAGAGGCATTTTGAGGGCTTCTCTTCTGAATCTCTCAATGAATTCCTCAGTGGTCTCATTATTCTTCTGTTTGATTCTTATGAGGGCCGACATGGTCATATCATTGAGCCCTTCGTAGAATCGTTCAAGAAACATTTGCTTAAAACCGGTAAATGAGGTAATGCACCCATCAGGGAGACTTCTATACCATTCATAAGCCGTTCCTTTGAGACATCCAATGAACACCCGAGTAAGAAGGGCGTCACTTGGTTGCAGTTGATCAGTCATTACTTCAAAATGATTAATGAACTGACTTGGAGAGGTTGTCCCATCATAGAAAGAGATGGTCGGAGGTTTGTATTTTGGTGGATACGATACCTGCTTCCATTCTATCGGATAAGGCTGTTTGATGCCTAACCTTTGTAAACCATCCTTCTGTTTGAATGCCTCGAATTGAGTTTTGAGATTCTTCAATTCTTCAGAGACAACTCCCGAAGATTATGGAGTTGTGGCTTGTAGAGTGTAATTGGGAGGAGGGACTGCAGCATATGTACCACCCCCAGCTCCAGAGTGACTTGGTATGGTTTGTACAGGAACATTAGATTGTACCCCCGGAATAGTAGAGGGTTCGGGGTTTGGAACAACAGGGGTATTCAATACCACTGGTGGTGCTGTCTGTTGTTGAGCCTGCATTAGAGTGTGCATAGCACTCAATGTATCTGCCATAGCTCGCAATTGTTGTTCTAGAGAAGAAATCCTCTGTTCATGAGCCTCATTGCTAGTCGAAGGTTCATGATCACTTTCTGCCATGTAAGTGGTAATCATTCGAAGAATAGATGATGAAACAGTCTGTTCTGAATCATCACTGTGTGAATCAGTATCTTTCCTAGGGCTTTTTACAGGAGTCAATACTGGAAAATTGGACTCTCCAAGGAAGTCTTCTGTGATCTCCGGATTACCACTTGGATGAGAAGAAGAAGAGGCTCTGGTCAAGGCTCCGGTCCTGGATCGAGTGCCGAGATAAACACCATCTTCAGAGTCTGATATAGCATCAGACCGTATGCTACCCCCAATATTTCTGGAAGTCATGTTGACAGAAGCATAAAGAGGTTCATCTTCATCCAACATTGGTTCATATTGAATCCGTTCGAAAACAGATTGTCTTTTTGGTGAACAACAACATTGGATGACAACCCGAGGTTAGAAGTCACAACCATGCTTTTCATGGCGAATATGGGCAATGTCATAGCCAGATGGAGTGTCAATTCTCTGTTTATTTTGCAAATATTCTCGGAGATCTGTAGGAACAGATTGGGAAGTATTTGAAGATAGTTTCTGTGTAGAAACTTGTCTTTTGTTCTTCTGTCTTCTTGGTTCCTGAGTATATAAAGACTGATTAATTTGAGCCACATAGTTCTTGGCATATTCTGCATCAGGGTCTAATATACTTGTCTCAGTGGAACCGAACCGATTCTGATTAAGCTTATTACGAAGATCCGTGGAAGATTTGACTTTGATATCAGTCTTGGATACTTGTAATTTGCCTTTCTCAGACCAAGAAATTTTGAGAGAAGGAAGATGAGTATTATTCCGACTAGGAGTCGGTAATAATCCATCTTTGGAGGAGTTAGCCAAAAGGCGTTTTCCATTGTTTGATCTAGTAAGAGTACTAGTCAAATTAACTCCAGAGGTAAAGACCTTAGGAGTAGAGGAGTTGACTAAAGAGTCTTTCTCCTTGGTTGGCACAAGATGTGCAAGTTGAGGGGGAATCATTTGTATGTTCTGTGGAAGAGAACCCCCAATTTGATTTTCAGAAACAGTCAAAGGACTGTATTTGTTAGCATACGCTGACTTCAGTTTGGACTTCTGGTCATATGCTACCTTTTTATTAGCATACACTGGCTTTGGCTCAGCGTACGCTGCCTGATGTTGGCTTTTGTATGCTGCCTTTGCCGTACGCTGCCCTTTGAATGCCATACGCTCAGAGTCATCAATGGCTAAAGAGCCGACTGCTGTCGTAAGAATAGAAGGAGAAGGGACTTTGACATGTCCAGAGATGGTTTTCCTTGGACACATTGACTTGGTTAAAGAACCAATTTTGTCAGCGTGACTAGGGGAAACCATTGTTGCCGTGTTCCGAGAAGCCGAAGTGTGCTTCATGGAAGTTGAAGACGTGTTCTTGTCAGCATGAGAAGTGACAGAAGCGTCTCGGATTGCTACAGAAGACTTAGGGACATAGACGGAGTGTCCCTTCTTCTTGGCAACAGAAAGAACGGAGGAAGCAGTACGGCACTTCTTCGCCTTGAGCATTTCTTTATAAGCCGATTGGTCGAATTGTACAACCATCGTCTTCTTCGTCAAGCCGATCGACGAAGTATCGCATTGAGTTGTTGCTATCTCATTGGAGGAGACAGCTTTCCCCAGCAGAGTCGCCAATTTGTTTTCCATAAATAAATTCACTTTATTTATTTTGTATCTGAGAAAATTATAACTGTAGGAATCTAATCTAGAAGACGATTACTTTATCCCTTGGACGATGCGATGAAGAAAACTCGAACTTCGAAGAACTTGGACAGCAACTGGGCAATCTCTCTGTTCTCTCTGAAAAATGACTGTAGTCTCTGATGAAGATGAAGAAACACTTTTTTATAGAGTTCAGGATAACTGTCCTTAAGCATACGCTCAGGTAGTTACTTGACGTGTGCATAACTGCAGGGACGCGTGGCGAATTTTGATGGAGACACATTAGCGTGCGGTTGAAAGTAGTGGAGCATGTTCAGAAGAGATTGATGGCCTGGATGCCATGTTGCATAACTTCTAGAGAAGTGGATAATTGGTACAGGACACGTGAGAACGTGTGTTGACTGTAATCCTGGATATGGTTGCTGTAATACGCTGCCTCGTTGAAGGAGAGTTATACGCTGACTTGGACAACGTAGTGCCATAGGAAATCCATACGCTCACTTTATGGGCAAGGAGTCATGTGAGGTCATACGCTCGCTTGCTTAGCAAGGAATCATGTGAGGTCCATACGCTCACTTGACTGTGTGAAGAAGGAGTCATGTGAGGTCGATACGCTCACTGGAGAAGTGGCCACGTGGCTATCATCAATCTTCTTTGGTACACCATATCTTTCCATAACTGACAAAATCTTCTCGAGCGTCGTGACTGCGGATTTGACGGCTGACAGACTGACAGTAATGATGGCTTTTGTATTTATGAAGGCTGCTGAGTTGTCCTCGTAAAAGACAAAACCGACTCTTCGAAAACCTATACGACGGTTACTTTTCTCGTGATAGCTGTCTTTGCACGAAAGATGAAGTGTCAGATTCATTCCTCATTTAAACATATGCTATGCTGTCACTTCAGTAAATAATAAAATATTTACTGAGCGTATGGCTTTTGAATGAGCGTACAACTCTGAATTGAGCGTATGGCTTCAACTAACATCTGTCTTTAAGCGTATGGATGAAAATGACAGCGTGTCATAATTTTCCACATCCTACAAACTTGTGGTAATTTTCTATAGTAGATTCAACTGGAAGCTAGAGTTCTTCCGACTGGACTAGTCCTCACAAGAGAAAAACCAGTATATATCGTCGTGTTTGTATTTGCTTTCTGATATCTACTTTTCATTTACTTACTTGTGATATATTCTGTGATCTTACTGCTAACATTTTTAATTAGCTAAATTCTACTGCCTACTCTATTCACCCCCTCTAGAGTATTGTACTTTATAATTCGTGGCTACATGAGATACTTGTCTCGATCATTGTACCGATATATTTGCATTCTACTAGTGTTAGGCTTTGGCTCCGCCGGTGGAAGGTCTTGATGACACTCAACTTTATCGAAGATGATAGCTTTCTCATCCTGGTTCCGGGGTAGGACTATATGACAGACTCCTTGGTACAGGATGACTCGATTTACATGATTGACAATCGTTATTTGTGTTTACAATGACTGTAGGGCATTATCTAGAGTATACATGGCATTCCAATGTGTAACACTAAAATAATTGAAAGATACCCTTTTATTGATAAAATACGAGATCTTTTCTCGAGGAATTACATCATCAAGGGACAGGGCATCGATATTAGCAGATATATACTCTTCCAGTTCCTCGTCAGTGAGTACTGGAGCAGCCTTGGGCAGATCAGGGAAGTCTGCGGGGAGCTTGTCCCGTACATGCTCATGAGTCTGTGCTAAAAGAGATACTGAGGCTTTCTATTGTAGCTTGAGAGCGGGAGGGGCTGCCGACTGAGAAGGTCTTCCCTTAAGCCGTACCATGAGAGGTGCCTCAGCTGGTGCTTCGGGGATTGGTGCTTTCCCGCAGAGTTTTGCCACGAGAGGTGCCGACATTCGGGGAGGTTTCCCCTTGAGTCGTATCTTCAGAGGGGCTTCAGTGGTTGTCCCACCCAGAGAGGTTAGTGCCCTTCCGCGAAGCTTGACTACGATAGGGGACGGTGTCTAAGACGGTTTCCCCTTGAGTCACACTTTCATAGGAGCGTTGATTATCATTTCTGCCTCAGTGTCAGCCTCAACTTCGGTTTCTGCTTCATCGTCGACGTCGTTGGCTTCATCGTCCAAGTGGATTGATTTTTAAAGATCGGATTCGGTGAAGAAGGCTTCAATCCCTCTGAAGGGATCGACATCAGCAAACTCCGTTCTGACTATACCGTTGGTGGATAAATATTTCATACATTGGTGGAGAGTAGATGACACCACCATATATTTGTGTAGCCACGGGCGCCCTAACAGGATATTGTAGTTGACTTTCGCATCCACAACATAGCAAGTCACCTCAGTCTGAAGATCACCAATATGACACTTCAGTCGAATCTTGTCCAGTGGCTCACTCTTGCTGGCGTTGAAGCCACTGATTATAGTATGGGAGGCTAGGTGGAGTCGAGCCGGAGCTTGATTACAGAAGTCATGTTCATGCTGCAGGCATTGATCAATGCATGTTCTGGCATACCCCGAGGCAACCTTAAACATGCTTGTCGGAATGAAGGCTCGAACAGTCTCATTCTCTGTTTGGCACACTTCTATAAGAGATGACATGGTCATGTCTTTCCTACCATCATGGAATCGGTCGAGGAAGAGGTGCGTCAAGTCGTCGAACGATGATATGGAGTTGTCGAAAGACTGTAGTACCAGTCATAAGCGAATCCCTTGCGGGTGAGTAAGGCATCTTCCTTCGGGAGATGTCCAGTTTGAGACTAAAAGCAGGTCAGGTACCGGCGAGGAGAATCCTTTCCGTCATATGGCGCTATCGTTTGTGGTTTATACTTGGGAAGATAAACCACCTTGTTCCACTCGAGAGGATAAGGTTGCGGGATTTCCATCTTTTGACGCTTTTCCTTCTTATTTTGTGCTTCGAAGTGCTCGCGCAGATCTCTGATCATGTCAACCAAATTCTCTGTAGAACTGGGAGTAGGTGAGGGCAGTAAGGTGTGAAGATCGACATTTGAAGGAGCCGACATCCGAGGTGCGGTGTGATGATCTGCACCCAAAGATACCTGTTGAGGGGGTATACTTGATTCTCCGTTAGCCCCTAGATCAGGACTGGTAAAGGCAGGTGCCCTCGTTAATGGTTGAGATACAAAAGTGGTCCGAATCTCAAATACCATTTGAGTCAAGGATTGCATGGTTGCAGAGAGGGTTTTGAGACCTCATTCCAAGGTATCCATACGCAGCATAATGTCCGAAGCTAGAGTGTCTGGTTCTTCTTTATCATCTCCCCCTGCCATGTAGACGGGCATGACATGGGTGGAAGTGGATGGATCAGTCGAGGCTTCGCTCTCGACCTTGCTCTTATGCGGGAGAGCTTCTTCTTCTGAGGCCTCGTATTGGCTACCGCTAGCTACCTCGGGGTCGCTTCTTTGGTAGATATCCTCGTCTTCGAACGAAGGGTTGTCATCGATAGCAGGGGTTTGATCACCCCCGGTTGGTACCGTCACAGGAGTCCTCTTCCTTGACCGGGTGCTCTCAAACCTCCATAAGGACGGGACTATCGTTTTGCTTTTCCTCGACTGAATTTTTGATGATGTCGCCGAGGCTGAGGAGTTGGTGGTTGCCTTTCTCCCTGATGAGAGGAAGTTAGAGATAATATGGCAAGAGACAACATTGGGTTCCATCCCTTCTTCAATTGGTATCCTCTTCTCGAGATGACTTCGGATAGATGTAGCGGATTGCAGTCGCTAGAACATAGATTGCCTTGATGATGGAGCCGTTGTTTTGCAACAACAGCAGTTGATGGTGACCATAGCACAAGTGTTCCCCGTGAGGGGCGCATCATGCGTAATGGTCGGCTTTTCTGATCCACGTTTGTGAGTGATCACATTAGACATATCATGAGGATAGAGTTTCACTTTCATACCCCTTTCAGGCGCATGGCAAGGCCAAGCGTCGCGGTGGTCATGTGAATGTTGTGCCCGCTGATCTAGTTCCAGCGCATGAGATGCCCTCAGATCGTTGGTGGGAGAGCAACATGTATTGCAAATTGAACCCACTTTATGTGCACAGCCTATGTGGGCGCACGGGTTCGAAGTCACAAGATTTGTCCCATACGACTTGGTTCCAAACGCAGAAGATGCGCCCAAGCGAGAAGGGGACTTATAGAGTCGGCTCGTGGCTGGTGCCAAGGCACCCGAGTCAATAATATACAGTTTACCATCGGTTGAGCGCATGAATTTCAGCGGTATCTCTGGTTTACTGTTGGCATAGCAGGTTCAGGACACATGGCCCGTATTGCCTTAGATTTCTTCGTACTAGCCCGTAAAGGCGCATAGTACTCAGAATCCAATTTATCCTCACTATGACAGCGAGTGATTCTGTTAAAGACGAATGTTCTCTCCTGTACGCTAGAGCCCATGCACGGGAGGCTGTATGCGCCCTTGCTCCGTCAGTGCATCTTCTTCGACTGGGAAGAAGAAGGTTGGGAATTGCAGTCAATACTGTATTTCTCTGGCAGATGCGCTGCACCAGTAGGCGCATCTTATTTTCTGAGAACATTAGCAGGAAGGGTAGGCTGCAGTGGCGCATCCCCTTCAGTGGTGGTGCTTGACGCATCGCTTTTGCACACCCAGACTTGGCGAATCTTCTTCGGCTTTGGCAGCCATTTCAAAGGACTTCCGCTACCTTCAGAGATAAACTCCTCATACGCCTATTGATTGAGGCACACCACGAATGTCTTATAGGAGGAGCCGAGCTTGATGTCGTCAGATTGTGACACAACTTTCTCGTTGGAGAAGAAAGTCGTCTCCAGCAAAGTCGCCAGCTTGTTTGCTATTAAAAAAACAATGAGCACAATCTTCAGTATTGAACTATGAGTTTTAATTACAAACAGAACAGAGTACAGTATAGGACTTAGATATATTCCTAGGTGTATACTTTTATTTTTATCTGGGAACTGTGTCGATTGAGCGAGTGGTAATACATTGACTCCGTTGACGATCTAACGACGATCTTGAATTCTCTAAAAGTCTGGATTGCTCTGGATGCCGAAGAATTTGAGGAGTATTCAACAAGTGGAAGCTCTGGACCTTTTTACTTGCAGAATTGGACATTGCCTGTGTGATGAAGGAATGATCCTTCTATTTATAGGCAGCAGAATGATCTGCTTATCCGCGCATATGTGGTATGCGCTTGAGAGCTTGCACGTAGGGACGCCACGTGGCTGTTGTTGTTGGGCACATGGAAGATGCGCACTGAAGTTGAGGCCAAATCTGTTCTGGACTGCACTGTTGGGCTGCGATGGAGCTGACACGTGGTAGTTGTTGAGATTATGTTGTTGCTGAGATCTTCGGTGGTTAGCATCCATTCGTAGGAAGAACTGAGTAAAATGACACGTGGCACGTGTTCATGGCTCAAAGATCTCGGATTTGGTAGGAAGTGATCTGTCAGGATGTGCCAAGAATCCGACGAATGAGGAGACTTGGCTCATAACTTTTTAGAAGTCACAAACAAGTTTGGGCGCATGGCTTTTGAGGCATATACAAAGCTTTCGGGCACATGGCCGTGGAGGCGCATGCAAGGACTTGCTCTTTGTGTTTTGGGATCAGGAGTAAGTCGAAGGCGCATGACTTTTAAGGCACATGTAGATTTTTGGGCGCATGGTCGCGGAGGCGCATGCGAGAGGTCGGTCGGCCGCGTGGCAAAGCACAGCTATAACTGACAGAACATAATGACAAAGATGACATTGGCGGCTCTTCATTTTCTATAAAAGTTGTCAATTATTCTGACATCGAGGCGTGGGCTGCTGTCGTTTCAGTCACTTCAGCATTAAATTCTTCGACAGGTGGCGAGCTTCGTGTGGGCGCATTGATTTGTGCCCACTAAGCGCATGGGTCTGTGCTTAATGGGGCGCATGGGTCTGTGCTCCGTTGGGCACATCAGTACCGAGCGCATGGTGCTGACGAGTACATTTGCTGCATGGTGCATCTCCATTGGTCCGTCTGTTGAGTTCTTCAATGCATTGATGGATGTTTGACTTGGCTGAATAGAAAGAGGCAAATTCATCGACATTAATGCAAGTTCATTACACTGAATTCGAAGAGGTTGCCGCTTGGCGCATGGGTACGAGTTACCTTGGCCAATAAATAGCTTTGTGAAGAGTTTTATTTCTCATTTCACTTGGCTTTCCTCATGGAGACGAACTCGGCCGATCATCCGCCTTGGTGAGACGTATAAGCCCCCAGAATTTAGGGCTTTTTTTCAATTTTATAAATTAATTATTTGCAATAGATATTATTATTTGATTATTATTTGATAAAATGCTCTTTATCGTGACTTTGACTTCTGGAGCATCAGGGATGCTAATCTCTGGAAACTCTCTTCATCAGTGTGTAGTAGACAAGATTACCTTCATGTTGATATATCATGACCCATCCAAACTTGTTTCCTTGTACTCTTTTTTCTTCACACAACTTCGGTTCAATTTAGACCATTTGATCATTAATTAATTATAAATTGATTTTTCCACTTTTATCTTTGATCATCATATTCACGTTACCGTGACTTTTAATTTAGGGGCACAAGGCTAGTCATTTTCTTGAAATCAACTTCTCATACACGATCTACTCGAGATGCCCTACATCCCTGACCTTCATGTCCCACTCAGACACACCATTTTGTGCTTCATTTGCTTCGCACAACTTTTGGGTTAATTTAGGCCAATTAATTATCTACCGTAAAATGTGACCTGACTTCCAATTCAATTTTGGGACCCGACATCGATCCAACCTAGTCGACCTAAAATATGGACATGACCCACACGAAGCCTACTACCCACATGACACTTGTGTCCCATTTATTTGAGCCCCCACATGCTACTTATTTATCCATGTCCATAAATACCTAGAATTAAACCATTTATTGTACCAAGTCCGTTTAGACCGACCCGGCTCAACCGAACCCAATCCAAACTTCATGTTGCCCCCTCATGAATACCCACACACACTTTTTCTAGCAAAAATATTAAATACCTAGTTTTTTCACTTCAAATATTTAATGTATATTTTATTGATTTAAATCCCTAAAGAAATAATCTAATTCCCTATTTTAATCATAGCCTTTGATCTACCCCAACTCATCACCACCCTCCATTTCCTACACAACACAAACTCACACACCCCCTCATTCAGCCAGCCCTAACTCCCATGCACCCCTCTCTCTCTTTACCTTCTCTCTCTTTCTTAATAATTCTTTCTTCTCTCTTCCTTCATAAATTCCTCACTCTCTCTCTCTCCTCTCCAAATACTCACACCAGCTCCCATGTCCGACCCCCTCTTTCTCCCATTGCCGAGCCCACAACAGCCCCATTCCTCTCCTTTCTCTTTTTACATCATCTCTATCAACATTTCCTTTTCTACTTCTTCTTCCTCTAAACCACCACCAACACTATCACCACCCTTAACCACTTTATCATCATCATCTACATCACCTTCACTACCACTTCCTTCTTCTCCTCCTCTCCCTCTCTGAGCTTGTCCCCTGGCTGAGCTCGGCCAGCAGAGCAGCAGCTGCAGTTGCGACAACCGCAGCAGCAGCAACGCGAGCAG
>JANAVB010028022.1:0-60073 GCA_029216955.1 Iris pallida
ATCCCTACTAGTGATTTGACTTACACTAGTACTACGATAGTCGGTTTTAACTCTGGCAAGAGCAAGCCATTAGGGAAGATTCGTCTGCAGATTCAGATTGGTGATCTTCGAACCATGGTAACTTTCTATGTTATCAACTCAGAGGCCTCCTATAATATCCTTTTGGGGAGACCGTGGATTCATAAGCATAATATTGTACCTTCAACTCTCCACCAATGCGTCAAGTATGTGGATTCCCAAGGAGTTGTGAAAACCGAGTTTGCTGATATCAATCCCTTCAAGGGTGTCGAAGCCTATTTTTCTGATTCAAGGCTTTATAAACAAAAGCATATAAAAGAGATATCAGATATAGCTGAAGATCAATCACCTACCGAGGATCAATCTGTTAATGAAGATCCGCCAGAGGAGCAACCTTTGAAGATCATAGTCAAGGGACGAATCTAATCCCAATTTGTCAATGATCAACCTCTGATAATCAAGGTTAAAGGAAGAACTCAAACTTCATTTGAGGAATCAACAAATATTCCTACTAAGAGCCAAGTTCAACCTTTCATGATCAAGGTCAAAGGACGTACTGCTTGTACGAATGATCCAGAACTACCATTGATTGTCAATCTTGGCAAATCTACGCAGAAGACGGATAATGGTCCACTGATGATTAATCTGAGGCGTAGCAGTCAAATCATAAATGATGTAAATATTGATCATTCTGTACTTTTTGATATCAATAAAGATTTCCTTTTCGAGTATATGGCTGTCAAGTTTATCGAAAGAATGACTTTATCTTCTAATAATCAAAGTCATCGATATAAAGACGACATCGAACCAGAAGAAACTTTAAACATCGATTATAAGGAAAATTCTTTCCCTCCTTATATAGATGTTGGACCTTATGCTTAAAGGTTCCTACCATCTTCTTCTTATCTTCTACCTGTGGCCGCTTCATCACAAGCTTGCGTAACTTTTAGACGTCACGAAGAATCTTACTTCGTGGTTCCGTCTGATAAGAAAAACAAGCGCCAAATTGTGTTTGGCCTGGCTAGAAATATCCCTATTGCTCAGGCAGATGAGCTGAAGGATAAAGACAAGGGAAGAATCCGAATTGACAAGTATAGTCAACAATCTATCAAGATTATCCAGAACATGGGACATGACTTGAAGCCTATGCAAGGTCTCAATCAAGGCAAGGGTAGACGTCTACCATTGTATGGCGATCCATTTTACCAAAAGACTCGTCATGGGTTGGGATATGATCCGTCCCACATGTTTTATGACGATATACAAGAAGAATTCTCTTCTAGCTCTTCGCAATCATCGGATTCAGAAGAAGTCCAATTCATTGAAACTGATATGTCTCGTTCCTTATATGATTAATCTGGACAAGTATTTTCAGTCAATCTGGTTCAAACTGATGGTGAATCCGAGCAATTTGAAAATGTTCCTTGAGCCACTATCGGTTCATTTATTTCTCTTATATATATCTTCAACGACATCTGTCTTCTTAATCCCCAGCTACCAAAGTTTGGTTAAGCTGATTACTTGTCTCTTTGGAGAGGGATTTTTGGTATATAAAGTTGGATTTATTATTTATCATGTTTTCATAACCTCTGATAAATACTAAATCTACCTTCTTTTCTTATCTATCATGTCCATTTGACCCCTGCATAGATATTAATCTACTTTTCTTTGGATTTTTACATACTATCATGTTTATATTACCTCTGATAGTATTGTACACTCTAAACAGAAAACAAGATTACATTATCTATCATGTTCATATTACCTCTGGATAGATATAATGTTTTGAGTTTAGAAAACTTGTCATGTTCATATAACCTCTGATGAGTATTTTCTATCTCATACAAAACAAGATTTCATTATCTATCATGTTCATATTACCTCTGGATAGATATAATACGTTGAGTTTAAAAGACATATCACGTCCATATTACCTCTGATAAGTGCTTTCTACCTCTTACCTATTGTTTAAATTTCAAATAAACAATAGGATCACAAAATAAATCTTTCATTCATTTCTGGTGGAATCACTACAGAATGAATAAGACAAAAAGATGACAAAACACTCTCTTAAGGTGGAATGGAAACATCTTGGAGCAACTTCTTTAATTCTTCCAGGCGTCTGCCACGAGTACTCATAACCTTCTTGGTAGCCTCTGCACGTCGAACTTCAGGAGTGCAAATACATGAAAGTTCAGCAAAGGTGATTATCAAATTGTCCTTGGCTTCATCAGGGGTTCGGATGGTCGACTCGGCCCCAAAAGCTTGTTCTTCTAAAATTGAGCTTTGGGTGAGGTGCAGATTTCGAGCATCGATCATCTTCTCCCTTTCAGCCTTCAAGCAAGCTAGCTCTGCCTCGACTTCACGGATTCTGTCATTCTTGCTCTGAATATCTACGTTCAAAGCATCATAAGCCACTCTGTGACCATGCAGTGCAGGTTTTATGCCAGCCAAAAAGGCTTTATCTTTGGCAACCTTCAGACTGTGTTCATGGAGAGCTGTATTATATGTAGTCTCTCGAGCAAGATAATCAGCTGTTAAGGCTTCATACTCTTCCTGAATGAGGCCTTCAACAGTCTCATTTGATAGCTTGAGATATTCTCCAATCGGCTGCTCGAGGTCCTCCACAATTTTCTCCAATGTAGCAGCTCTTTCAACATCATTGAACATGGCAACATTCTTGATAGTCAGAGCCATTGCCGTCTTCAAAATCTTATAGCTGAGACCTTTATTCAGGACCATCTTTATCAAAGTTGCCAGAGTTTTATAAAAAGTTTCAGTATGAATCTCGACCAGGAGATTCATCTCTATACTGGAGCTAGGTGTGGCGGCAATATCTAATAAATCTTTTCTTTGGAGATCGGGAGCAGATGTGGTTGGCATGATAGTAGGATGAGACGAAGTCGTTGCTGTTACTGCCGTCATAGCCAATTGATTCTCAGAAGTTTCGGGAATTGTATCTCCAATATCAGTAGATATTGTTGGTGTAGCAACAAGCTGAGATGGAGCCATTGTTGTTACTGCTGCTTGGTTTCCAGGATTTCCAGAAGCAATGTTCTCAATATTTGTCACTCCAGCCGCTTCTGGAGTTCTGGCGGCGGTAATGTTGGTGGATATGGTGACAACTACATGAGCTGATTCAGATTCTGGCATTGGCTTATCAGAAACTGGTACTGGATCAGTAACGACAGTGGAGGATGTTATTATAATTTCCCCCAATTTCTGTTGGAAGTTCGAGCATGCCTCCAGCATCTTCTTCAACTGATTGCTCCGCAGGATTTTTCGCTGCTTCAGTTGTGGTGAGACTCCCTACAGTTGATTCTTTGTTCAAGTCTGGTTCTCCTCCAGCAGCTCCATCATCACCTACAGTGGGGTCGACTGTAGTCTTCTCTTTGTGTTGGTCCTCAGCAGGAGAGGACACTTCAGATTGTGTTTGTTGTGCCACAAATGATGGAGGATGTTCTTCTTGAGGCTCCATCTCATGCTTTTGCATTTCTTCCTCCTCGACGTCTGCGTCTTCTGAAGAAGAAGATCCTTCTTCAGATTCCTCATTTTCCTCATAAATGTCTTCTTCTTGAGGAGGAGCTACAGGCTTTGGTGCGATTATGACATCTGCAAAACGAACAGAATAAGTTAGTATACAAAATCATGATATATAATTCCGTATAGGTTTTGTAATACTTGGAATATGTGCATTTTTTTCAAGATATGTATCATAATCACCATCCAGTCATCATCCTCAAAGTCAGGAGCCGGTTCGTCTGATGGAATGCGATCTTGATCAACGGTGGATGCAGTAGTAGTACCCTTCGTAACTTGTGCCTTGGACGGCAAAGATAAATGGAGTAAGGTGCTAAGACGTCCAGGAGACAAAAGTGTTACAGCTCCTGATCCAACTATCGGTGGAGGAGCTGAAGATCCTTCTCCAGGATGGATTGAGGAAGAACCGACAAGAGGATCTTCTTCAATCAAAATGTCCTCTTCTAGAGTGTGAGCTCTTGGTTTGGAAGGCCCTTTTGTGGTAGACCTCTTCCTCTTTTCCAGAGTTTTCGTTGGAGATGTGACGGCTGCACTTTGTTTTCTTTTTTGGCCTTTGCCAATGATGATAGGTTCTGCCGCTGGTTCTCCAACTCCTGTCGGGATAACTTCTAAAAATGGATTTGGAATGCCAGTATCGTCAGGGATGTCTGCTGGTACCCTGACCTGCTCCTCAATATCTCCTTCTTTAGGCCACCTCAGACTACCCTTCATATTGTAACCGTGGGCAAAAGAACGAATGGAAGCGTAAAAGTGGGCATACATATGGAGTATACGTAGTTCTGTAGTACTGGTGGCGGTCGAAATTCTAAATTTAGCACCAGTCCGAGCAGTACCGAAATACCTCCAACCCCTAGCTCCGTCAAGTAATTTCCCATAGTGACGAAAATTAGTCAAAGGATTACCAACATGAAGTTGGTCGTACCCAAATTGGCGAGCAAACATAATGGGTAAGTATGGTTCAAACGCACAATTATCTTCATTTCTGTACATCAGATGAGAAGGTCTGATGCACTGAAGCCATCTAAAGACTGACTGTGGCAATACAACTCTTCCTTCAACTTCATCTTCAAACTGAATACTGAAGCAATCTGCTGGAACATGCGGCCGGGTACAGAAAAAGTTCCAACCATAAGAATAGTTCAGAACTGCTCGGGTATCCGCCACAGTCGTAGCGATCCATGTAGCTTTGCTAAATTTTTGGAGGAAGACCTCCGCATCATCACCTGGGCCTGGCGGTAACAATCTGCAGTTGTGATGCAACAGCCAGCCCATCAGATAAGTGGAGGGCATTTCTACTCTAGGAAAAACATTCCGATGAGGGCCATTGTTGATTATCTCCTCGCCGAAGGTCCTTAAACCTGCATTTATTCGACACACCATGGCTGACAGCAGATTAATCCTGACTTTAAAAACCAGACGTACTGCCGGCCATAGCACACTACGGTGGATTCTGTCAACAGTACCAATACCCGGTACAACCCATCTTCTCAACTGTAAAGAAAGAAAGCCTGCCAGCAAAGCTCTTCGAGAGATTTTCTGACTACCATATCTAAGGAAGCTCAAGGCTTCAGTTCCGGCAGGAAATTCCCCAGTCTTCGTAGACAGATATTTATTCGGAAATTTGTAAGTAATCATCATATCCCGAACTTTGTTAGAGGGGATTGTCGAATCTATGTTGATTACTGGAGCTTTGTTTTCCTGAAACCTTTCTTTGTCTTCCTTGGATATCTTATCTTTATGGAAGAAGAGATAAGTTGTCCACTTGTTGATATACGCCAAATGGGATGTACTTTCATGCATCGTAGTACAAATTAGGTAGTGGCACATCAGTTCTTCGTATACCTCGATTAACTGAGGGTTAACTCCTCTGATTTCAGCAAGCTTCCTGTTGGAGGGAACATATTCTTTATATGGGGCTTCCCCCATTGGCAGCTTCGAGATAAACTGCATCTCATGAAGGGCAAGAACCATTTCACCTTTCGGGGTGGCAAAAGTTCCAGTTGAACTTATATATATCTCCATCAAGGCCAAAAATAAGTTTCCATTCGGAGGAATACCCTGACTGGTAGAAGCTACCGCTTCATACAAGCCAATATCTTTCAAATCTGCCTCAAAGTTCTTCATCATCCAAAGACTTATCTGGATCCAACTCTGGTTGAATAGAGTCAACCATCCTGGCAGTCTGGGGTTTGTTTGGGGATATAATACATCAGCCCTCATAAATTTGTTGACAAACATCTGGGTTTGTACCGGCTATCAAACCCGAATCTTCGCTAGGACTAGAGCCTGGCATAAGGCCAAAGATAGAAGTAACACCTCCATTGGGAACACTTGCAAAGTATCCCATATCATTGGCACGCTCTCTCTTGAAAACAATTCTACCCGGTCATCCATGATTGCTGGGAGTCAAATTCCACAACATTTGTCAAGGATGAGTAGCATGGACGAATGCCGACAAAGGATAATCTCTGTCCATATCCGGAAGATACATGGCTCTATCTCCAAATTTGAAAACCCAAGACTCCTTCTTGGGGTGTGTCTGGGATTTACAATCAATGGCATCTCCAAACAGAAAGGCTGGTTTTGCTAAGTGTTGTCCATCTAGTGAACTCAACAATTCCCCATTTATCATGGATAGCAACATCCTATCCCCTTGAGCTGCTATCAACTGTGCCCTTTCTTTAGGGTAATCTGGGTTGGATTGGGGAAATCGGACATGAGACAGATCCTCCAGATAATTTGAACCCAACATGCCGACCGAGGAGCCAAAAACTTCTGCAAGAGGGTGAACTTGTAAATCCACTGACAGAAGGACAAAAGAGATTAAATTAGTTCGAAGTTTTTTATGATTGAAGATATTGACTTTTACGCTTACTAAAAGTTGATAAAAGTTTATGAAGTCTGTGTTCTACAAAGTCTCTCAGTGGTTGATGAGTTTTACGCTACCTCATAGTAAAGTGAGCGTAATATAACTTTTTACGCTGGCATGTATGAACATGAACGTAGTTAAGTTTTACGCTAGCACATTAATTGTGGACATAAATCCAAATTTTACGCTGACACGTGTAACGTGGGCGTAATATTTTTTTTATCTTTTACGCTAACACGTACAACGTGGGCGTATGTTATTATTTCAGTTTTTATGCTAACACGTACAACGTGGGCGTAAAAAGCTGAAAGTTTTCTTCTTCTTCTTCGACGAATTTTTTCAGCCAAAGAATAGGGTTTTACCCATCATAGGCGGAGCTACGGTCGGGTTGGGATTTCGTTGTGGCATTGATGACTGAGTAGGGGTTTTCACATGATCAGCTGATGACGAATTAATGGCAGGTTTCTTTCCCTTGCTACCAGCGGCGGATGATTTCTTAGGAGCCATCAGATCAGAGATTTGAAGAAAGAAAGGGCAAAGGAATTCAAGAAGATGAGTAAAAGTGTTTTCTCTCTCTGAAAAGACCTATTTATAGAGAGATTCAAAACCGACTGTTGGATATCCCTATAATTACGCCGACTGTTGGACATCCCCGCTTTTACGCAGATGACGGTTGCGTATCTCAAATTTTACGCTGGCAGATCAAATCTCAACTTTTACGCTTCTGTTCAAAGTGTTTCAAATTTTGGAGATATTTGAAAACTTTGAAGGGGGTCTTGTAGGAGCGTAAAAAGTGCTTCAAAGAAAGAGTCATCTCATTCATAAGTGATCTACTTTACGCCTAGTAGAGCGGGTAATCTCTATACGCCCAAGACAAGGCTAATCGCTCTACGCCTAAACAGGCTGATAATTTTACGCTCGGGTTTACACCCATGATTTTACGCCAAGGACAGAGACAGGAAAGAATACAGAGATCAGAACTTAGAGATTTTGATTCTCCAGAGCATTCTTCTTCAACCTTTTTTCAGAACAGAGTGAAGCAAAGCAGGAAAGTATTCAGCCTCGCCATCAGTGCCCAAGTGCGTCGATACCTTTCTGGTGACTTAGTTCTTCCAGTTGTTCTACTTCAAGCAGTGATCTTCATCATCATCATATTGTCCAAGGAACAAAGTGATCATTTACGAATCAGACTTCCATAGCAATACTTCCCCAGAATCAAACTTGTACTTCTTGTACTTTTTCTCGTTTTATTTTCAAAAGCCAATTCCTCCAAGGCATTTTGTTAAGTGAAACAGTCCTCACTATGCCAGCTAACACGACTATCAAAGATTACAGATCCCATAACTGAGGTGACCTAGCCCATATGATTTCCTCAGAAGAAAAACAAACATAACAAAAGAGCAATATTACAAACTTAATCAATCAACAAGGAACAGATGGAATCGGATTTCAAGGTAGTTATAAAAGACAATTACAGAAATGGAACAGAGAAGAACGGAACTTGCAGCAAGATCTCTAATAGTCTGTGCATCTGTGACTTTACTGACGATAGCTCGCCCTTCTGGTTTCCCCTAGTCTGCTGCTGATGCTGCATGAACCGCTACTGCTGAAAGAAATCGGGAATGACGGAAAAAGGTCTCTGTACAGACGGAGGTGCACCTTCAATGTAGCAGAAATGCCAACCTGAGTCGGCACAACAGGAGCTACGATCTCGAGGCCCTGATGAACAGGACGAGAGGTGGCCAGCCTCTCGATAGTATTCCCTGGACCGGAGCGATGAGATCGTGTCTTCATAACCATCATGAAGACAGATCAAAACAAGAAGCAATTTCTGAGAATGAAGCAAAAATTCAAAGGAGGACAGTTTATATTCAAGGGAAGTCAACAAGCAACAATTTAGATAAAAGGAATCTGATTAAGAGTTTTTCCTAATATGATTGTGTACCTTCAAAAATATCCAAATCCTACTGCAGGCTGTAGTGATACTCTAGTTCGAATACCACTACATAAACTCGACCTGCATGGGCCACCACTAAAAACGTGTCGCGACCCGCACCCACTGTGAGGGTACGAGAACGTAACAACGCACTACAAGAAAAATGGCTTTTCTTGACGGTTTTTCCCCGTCAAGAAAGACTTTTCTTGACGGTTTTGGATCCGTCATCTAGGCCCCCGTCAAGAAAAGTCGACGCTTTTCTTGACGGTTTTTTATTTGTTTTCTTGACGGTTTTAAACCGTCAAGAAACAAGCTTGTCTTGACGGTTTTAAACCGTCAAGAAAACAAACAAAAAACCGTCAAGAAAAGTGTCGACTTTTCTTGACGGGGGCCTAGATGACGGGTAATGACCGTCAAGAAAAGTCTTTCTTGACGGGAAAAAACCGTCAAGGAAAATATTTTTTGATGTTTAAAAACCGTCAAGAAATGAATTTTTTTTGACGTTTTGCAATCGTCAAGATAAACATGTTTACAATAATATCAATATATTCCAGAATCCAATTACCAAACACACATAATATCAATATATGCCAGTTACAACACACACATAATATTATAATACACAATCTTTTTATTGATCACAAATACAAAGTTTGTACATCACAAACATCCAAGAATGATATATACAAAGTATACAAAAATTCTTCTCAAGATTGGAGGAAGAAGAGTACAAAGAATCACAAGCATGACCATAATTATGATGATGATCCTCAAGGTGATAATATGAGCTTGATTTCCTTCAAGAGTCTTCTCAGGATTGTGGACGAAGGAGAACAACCTGGTTATTGTCAAGAACAAACAAAGAATCACATACTAAGGGCTTAAAGAAAATTTATGTATGACTCAACATATACAATACATAATGCAAACTAACATGCATGGATGCATACATGACATAACTAAGATTAGAGTGCTCAATATTTCTCTTGTGCTCTAAGCTTTCCAATTTGGCAAAAAGGGATATTTGAGAATGAAATCAGCATGTAAGGATGAGTTGAAACTTTAATCTTCAGTTGTCCATGACATAGATACCGGTATATTATTTTATTAAGCATGAAAGGTAGCATGCATGACCAAGAAGAATGGGTCAAGTTTTATAAGTCCAGGAGTGCCTTCAATAGGTCATGATGTAATTCCATTGACCCTAATATCATAATTAGTTCCCCAAAAATGACTGGCTTCACAAATGGACTCAGTTTTATGAGTCACTTCCCATTTTACATTATTTTAATTTTTATGGGAAATTTCTAAAAACTATTGCAGCCTTGAACCTTGACATCTCCCTAACACGCCAAAGGCCTTAGCCAGTAGGCTTCCCCATCTTAGTCACCAGCTTGCAATTTGAAAAAAGCCACATATTATTTTCTAGAGGATAAGCCACCAACTAATGTTGCACAAAAAGACAACTCAACAAGTGCTTCGTGACTGAAGTATAGTGGAGAGAATTATACTGATGTACTTCAAAAGTAAATTGAGCCAGAAAGTATAATAGATGTTATACCATATCAACATGCAACAAAGTATACTCACATGTTCGAAAGCCAAGGTGACAAATCCTCCATTGCCTGATGCTCCGTTAACATGAATATCTAGCTTACGAAAATGTTTGATGGTTGTTTCTACACTTCTTGCCACATCCTCCTGCTTGCACAGATCGCCTTCAAGCCCAACAGCCTGTGTGACATAATTGATAAAGATTTATGTATTATCGAAGCATTAGGCTAACCAGATACATATTAGAGGATTCTCTAATATTGGTAAAGATTAATGAAGATCCACCTATGAATTCTTCCATTTTAGATAGCTTCATTGCCACATCCACCTGTAACATTATAAAACTATGTAGTTCTAGTTCAATATTTTCATAAATGAAATATTGCATCTAGTCTTATGGACATATCAAGAAAACTAGCAAGTTCGTGGGGAAGTATATTTATCACATCATTAGAAGAAAGCAAAAGGTAAGGTGATGGTCTGATGGCCCAATGCACCCTGCACATAAATCTTGCAATAAATTTCAAGTACCAATCATATAACTCTAGTTGGCATATGTAAGAAGAAAGGGAAAATGAATAGATTCCAATTAAGATGCAAATGGAGCCCTTAAAATTGCTACGTGAAAGACAATAAACAACTTCCTAGTTTAGAAATGTGTCTGAATAAAATATTAACTAATAGAAAGAACAATACAAATTGGGTGGTATTGGTAGTATCCTCCTACAGGACATTAATTATGTGGGAAAACACATAATAAAGCACTATGTAAGTTTAAAAATACATCAAACAATCTCATGATGTGTGTAGTATGAGTACTATATGTGGATTATGAAACTATAACTATAAAGTTGTTTGAAATCTAAAATTATGATGAACAGAAAATAGTTTATCGAGCCAAATAGAGAATCCTTTATATGGGATAGCTGATGTATAGTTGTTTCAAGTTTATGGAGTTGTCTTTGCTAAAGGCATCAATGATGTTATCCTCGCCAAGTCCTTCAAGACTGATGTCTCGACCATTTAGAATGTCAAGGCTGACCTTGCACCTAAGGCCTAACCTTGCATCTCTATTATGTCCTACTTCATATGCATAACGAGTACTTGGAGCCAATTGTTTCTTAATTTTATCGAGGAATGCCTATATACAATATTTATGTCCTACCCAAGGGCTTATTTTTAAGAATTTTTTGTTGTTACCTTCATTTTTCTGCAAGTTCCTGAGAGAACAAGAACACAAATTATCAATATACTTTCCTACATGTTCTTATATATATATTCAACTCACTATTAAAGAATTGTCGATACAGTTTGACTTTATTGCTGCATACACAAGAACTCGAGACAATTTGAATCACTTGACAAGAATCTGAAGGCTAGCCATACTGAAACTATAACACAAACATGTATCAATCATGTAAAGAATCTGAAGGCTAGCTAAATTATCAATCATGTAAAGGTATGGGGTTTGGATCTCAGTGTATTACAACCATCTTCAAAGCCATTTTTCAGGCAATTACCAACCAAATCCTTTATTTGAACACTAAGAAATGTTCTTTGTTCTTGATATCGACACTCGTTACATGTATCTAGGAGCTTTGAGACATTCAAAGAGTATGTATCATCATTTAGTAGAAAATTTAGTAGAAAAAACAAGGAAAAATAAGCTAAACAAGTACATAAAAATTTAGTAGAAAAACTAAACAAGTACATAAAAATAAGCTAAACAAGTACATAAAAATAAGCTAAACATGTATCTAGGAGCTTTGAGACATTCAAAGAGTATGTATCATCATATAGGCACAATAAACTAAACAAGTACATAAAAATTTAGTAGAAAAAACAAGGAAAAATAAGTACCAGGTTTTGCTGAACCGACATCTGTAGCTCCATGTGCATTCTCACTTCCTGATACTTGAATACTAGTTTTAATTTCAGTGTCGGATATAGTTGCAATATAAGATAAGCCATTCGACTCCAGTTGCAGCTCATTCAAACTCCTAATGGCTGAATCTAAATCATTCCCAGATGCTTCAAACACTCTTTCAAGAAGCTGGAACACAATGGTAATGTATCAGCTAAGCATTTCTCAATAAGCTAAAAGTTGCAAAGTAAGGCCTTCATCAACTAGAAATAATTAACTAAATTAGGGGTCAACAAGTGAAACTAATTAAAGCGAACATTCATCTTACATGCAGAAGTTGAATATTAATACATAGATTATAATTCAAGATTTCAATATACAAAAATGAAGGTATAATAAATTAAACATTAGCAGCCAATATCAAATAGCTAAAAGTAAAGTTTAAACCAGAATATGTAATGTATTTATAGTCATACAGGCACATAGATTACCTTGCAACTGATACACCAGGAACTAATGCTCTCCACACAAAGAAAACGATACTAGGATCCTATGTTGCACAGCCACAAATAAGAATGGATAAAATATGGCATGGTGACACGGACACAACACCAGTTTTGGCGTGTCCTAGTGTATTTTGGAGTGTTGTGTTGTTCCAATGTGTATGACACGATGCTACCTAGTCAAAAGCCAATTACAAGTCAAACTAAGTATAAAATTAGATGAATCTTATGATAGACTTGACCATCAAGACTTCCCCTATTCATATGAGATATCAACGATCGAATAAGTATAAGGTAGCAGAAACAATACGAAAGAGTTTAGATTCAGTAGCGGCTGTCCCCTTAGCAAAAACAACAACATGGACCCATTATTACCCCATCAAATTGTAGTTCGGCAACTAGAAGAAGAAATCAATAGAACAAGAAAATCTGTAGCTTGTTCTCAACTTAGCTCTAGTCTTTGTGCATTTCTAATAGGGTAATCTAAACCCTTCATAGAGAACCTTCCAGATAGTTGAATCTTTGAACACACCAGAAATAGACCCACAGTCTTGGTAAGATGAATCAAGTAATTCATGTTCTATAATCTGTCCTCTCCCTAGATTATGCGTATGTTCTTTTTCCAGCCATGATATCTGATGTCTTTTGGGCTACTGAGCATAACCAGAGTGAACAAGGTGGTATATAACGTAACTTCTTGAAATATGTATATGATGTATGTTATACTGTCATTACCTATTTTGCATAGACACGGAAACAAATTTGAATACGAACATGATATGAATACGGAATACGACATTTTTGGAAGAAAAAAAATTGGGATATAGATACGGCATGGATACGGTCATATATACACATAAAAACATATATATATATATATATATATATATATATATATATATATCATAAGATTGGACATTCATATATAGTGTCAGTGGGAATGGTAGGGCTGGAGGTGACAGGGGCAGACGATTGAGGGGCCTCCAATCGTGCCTTCACTTCTTGAGGGTCAACGAACTCAGCCGTCAGCAAACGACCTCCATTGGAGGGCCACTGGAGGTTGTACAGGGCATTTTGAGTCGCTACAGCTTCCTCTACTGATGGATACTGCCAACAATCAGAAATTGTCGAAGAAGTCATTGATATGCAAAAATATATATTACCAAAATAGAAACAAATCAATATGCAACAAAGAAAGACTCGGGAGGACACCTTCAACAGTGGGCATAGATAAAAACTTCCTGGAAACAAATTACTGAAGCTGAAAGTTCCACCAGCATCACACACTGAATTGTTCCTATAGCCATCTTCACCGCTCAATGATAACAAAACAGATGGGAACAATTCTCCAGGTTCTCCTCCATAAATATTCACCACAATTTGACTAAGCCTCTGACAAGTAAATGAATTAGGCCCCAAACGTCTAAGATGGTAGCCAGCCTGCATCCACAGAAGCACAATATCAGATACACAATAGATACAGTTAGAGAACGAAAAACATATTCTTTAAGTTAATCAAGGAATCTAAACAAGAAGAAAATATGGTCATCAAAAGTTTTTTATTTCAAAATTCTACAGACCCTACTGATTTGTCGATCGATACCAACGATTAAAGAGCAAAACACATACCATGAAGATTTAAACCTTAAAGAAAAGTGAGGGCAAGATTCAGAAGTTTCACTTTTGAATTTGAGAATTTGAAAATAAAAGTAAATGAACATATTTTATAATACAATATAAATAGAAATAAAAATAAGGACCAAACAATAACACTACTATCCGTAAATGGAAGTCTGTTTCTCAGGACAATAAATCGCCAACACTAATTAACAACAAAGACGTTGTAATAAACTAGAAAGGAGTCATTCTCACAAACTTGTGCATGTAAACAGTTTGTTAATCATAAATATTAACTAACTTTATTTGCTTTCAAACAATGCAAACCTTTGAGGCTTCAATACTGTAACTTGTGTCGTCATATAAGGGGCCTTGATTATTTTTATTTACAACGTATACATCTTATATCATATTTCAAGAAAAAATAATCTCCCCACTCCTATCCTCTTCCCAACCATCACACGACCACATGTACAAAGTAGTTCATAGTCATTACATTCCTTAAGACTTGAGACACATATTGCAGCCCGGAGGAATATAAATAGAAGCAAGCAAATATGGGCATAAACCTGGGGAAATCATTCAATCATTTGTGATAACAGAACACATAAACAAGAAATAAAGTTTAAGCAAATTTCATTTCCTAAGAATGAATCCAGAAAGTAACCATATTATGTAGATCGAAACAAACAAACAAAAAAAGACATTTGGGGGTACACTAAGTAGGTGCATTTTGTTAGAACACCTCAAGCAAGTTTAAACTACAGTACCTGCAAGATAATTGAACGATGATGATTTCCAGCTGCCATGACGTACACAGCATATATGAAATCCCAACTGCAGAACAGATATAAAAGAAGAAAAAAAGGTACATCAACCTCCATAGACACGTTAAGGCACTTCAATACAATCAAGTATTTAACAAATAATTAACAGATCGCCAGAACATTATGATATACCTACACGTACAAACTCTCACCGAATCCCATTCCTTAGTTTATATAGACATAAAGTTATTCTTTCATGATACAGGAAACTTTAGGAATCACAAACACAGATATTTATTGATATAATTCCAGAATGGCTTCAAAATCAGTATGACTGTTTGCACTTTCTACGAAAAACTCAGTCTGATTGACTTCAATCTGCCAGTATCAACCGATCAACTCAAAATTCGTGAAAGCTATCTGCTTTCCCACAAATGTCAAAGTAGGACCTTGATAAACATCTTGATCTTGGAATATAACAAATCTACTTGAATTTGCAACTGATGATGCATTATGATCTTGGAAACTAAGTAGATATACTCAAGTTTGCAAAGTTCAATGTGTTTTGTGTACATAAAAATCTATCCAACTAAAAGAAAGTCATTTTAATAAAAAATGGTGATAGCCAAAGGGTTTTCCTTGCAGCATATAAAGCCAATGCTTCGATAGTTGTAACACAGACATATAATATTCAATGTCCCTTCTCCCCATTCCTGCATCTCTCTCTTCTAATCTCAAATACTGTAAAAATATTTCTTCTTGGTTATTCAACGAAGAATATTCAAGAAGAAATATTTGCCAGAATCAAGCATGAGCATTACATGTACTACATCTTAGTAACTGTATGAACTACTCTGTTAGCAATAAGAACTATATACAAGTTATACAATTAGTTGTAGAAATAGGAAATCTAAGACAAAAACCAAAAGAAAGAAAGAAGATACCTGAAATTATTAACACAAACTGAACGAATCCCAGCATCTGCTGCGGCTCTACATGCTACGGGAACAACATCTGAGACCTATCTCCATGAAAATAGTAAAAAATACAACAGATGAATCAAATGTTATGTAGCTCTCCACGAAGCAGGGGTAAATGCTAATCACACGGAAACAAGTCAGCATGCTACATCTAAGATACTAACTGTTGGCATGGGATGTAATACACAGGATAACATATATGATGGAAAACAATTGTACCACTAAGTCAGCTTTGATAGAGTTTAGCCACTTCACTTCCGTAGCCAAGATGGATGCCGAGCCCGACGGGCTGCGGTGGTTCCAGCGCGGGCTTCCTCGGGCTCCAGTCAGCAAAGAAAGTGCTGAAGGGCTTGGTCGTTTCAAGAATGGAGGCCGGGCTCATGGCGATGGCGTCGGCGCCGTCGGCGAAGCCCTTCGGGGAGAAGCCGACGAAGACTCTCGAAGAAGGGAACGGAGGCTTGGGAGAGGAGAGCGAGTACTGGTCGGACATTAGGCTCTCCTTGGCGGCGCTGCTGCTTGGCGCTGCTGCTGTTGCTCACTGGTCGAAAATTAGGATTAGGGTTTTGGTTTGGGGCTTTCGGCTTGGATTGGTGGGAGGAAGAAGAATAAGAAGACGAGGAGGGGATTCTTGGCCATTTTGTTGAGGTTTCAACAAAATTAGGGCTAGGATTTCTTTGAGGAAGAGAGAAAATAAGGCATAGGAGAAGTCATCGGGAGAAATTGAGTTGTGTGGATGTGAAATAGAAGAAACCCACGATCCTTTTTTTTTATTAAAACGTCAACAAAAAAATTTTTATCAAAAAATTACCAAAATGGCATGGACCGATGTTTGAATTTTTCAGCGAAATTTTTCCCGCAACTACTTCAGTTAACGGTTACAACAAAACCGTCAATAAATTAAATAGTTTTTCTTGACGGGTTCGTCTAAAACCGTCAAGTAAAATGATCAAATTTTATTATATAACAGAAAAGGTGGTATTTTCTTGACGTAAGCCTAATACCGTCAAGATAACCACTATTGTTGACGGTTTTCGACGACCGTCAACTTATAAACCGTCAAGAAACGTCATTTTTCTTGTAGTGACGCCCAACCTACACCGCAGTATCGGCGGTAGAACGCTGTCATAGGTCAATCATCTAACAATATAAAGGTACCTGTACAGTATATACACTCCGAGTGGAGGTGACATAGCAACATACAGTCTCAATCACATCTAAGGCAGAATGATAAGATAGAAGATAGATAAATACTGAAAAAAAAGAATCCACATAATACAACCAGAGAGTCTAAGTGTCTAAGATAACATCTCAGCAAACATCTAGAAATACAAGTCTCAACTACTGAAAATGAAAGAATATATACAATCCAGATCTCAGATGACAGAAATAGTAAAACCTAGACTAGGGAGCCTCAGTCTCTATAGCTAGTAGATCCGACTGGAAATCTGGGTCACAAGAGTCATCTACAGCTGTCCCATAGTAGGTGTCTACGCAGGCCTCATCCTCATCCTCTGTAATATTTTCAACAGGTCCAGTCAGGACAGGAGCGAGCACAAAACATCTCACGCAGTTCATATCAAGTTAGAAAATATAAAGCATGCAATAGAGTAAAGTACAGGAAATGCTGAAAGAAGAATGTATATGAAAATAGCACAGATTTGATAATGGGAAATATCTATATATGATAAGTAAGAACTGTAAGCAATATGTGATCTAGAGTACAATATGGTTATGTAAACGGGTTAGGTTATACAATAAAATGGGACTCCTTTGTACGTGGGTGTACAATGGACATATACAATTTCTTATACAATAGGATTGATCACATAAACATTTCTACTCTCCCTCCCCAATCAATACACAAGGATCCAATTCAGTTACGTTACCTTATACAATGGCTTGTACAATGGCTTGTTATAACACCCAGTTTTCCAGAAAAGGGTAATTTTGAAATTTTATGATTATAATTATTATTTAATGATATTTATTTCATATTATGATTTTTAGTGATTTTTAATTATTTTTAAACTATTTAAATTCATGACTTGTGATTTATGGTGTTTTGCTAGTGAACAGTAGAGACTGCCTACCCTAGAGCCTAGCCATGTGATTAGGGTATTTAGACATTTTTTGGGTTATTTGATTTTATTATAATTTATTTGAATTTATAGAAATTTTTAGAATTTATTTTGGAATTGTTTGAATGAGGGTTGACTAGGTTGACTTTAACTAGCAATGACCTTGGTAGGCTAACCTAGAAGCTAACCCTAGTTGTGTTTGGACTTGGTTAGGTTATGCAAGCCTAGTTAGACTAGAGTTGACCTATGGTTTGATTATTTGACTCAAGTTAGGATTTAAGTCATAAGCCATGACTTGTGGTTGCACCTTAATCAATAACTTAGCCTTAAAAGCCCATAGGCCCACACCACTAGCTAAACCCTAACCCAAACAAGTCTTGTCCAGCCACTACACCCATTGGGAATCCCTCCCTATAAGTATCATCTTAGAAATTAGGGCTAGCCTCTTAGGAAGAACATAGCTTTGGAAGAGGTGAGTCTCCATCTTCAAAAATCTCTAGAAAATTCATTTTACCTCCTTTTTAATCCAAACAAATTGCAATAGGTTCTAATTATTGTTTTATTGCTGTTGGAATGTGTTGTTCTCAGTTTTCTATCAATTTGAAGGAGTTTGGTGGCTTTTTGGAATCCTCATTGGAAGGGGTTTTTGTGTTGGAGAACACCATAGGTAAAATCCTAATCCACCCATTAAAATTCTAGTTTCTTTGCATGTAGACCTAGCCCTAAGTGTCCTGGTCCTGTAGGTATTCCTAGACCTAGGTTTTGTGTCCATTTCGTGTCCTAAATGGACACGTATCAGCCTATAGACCTAGGTGTTTGATGAAATGTCCCAAAGGACATTTCGACATGATTTTAGGAAACTTTTTGAATAGAAATTTAGGGTTTGTTGTCGCTTATCATTTTCTGTTGGACTGAGGTGGCCATTATGTCGTGTCGTGTCGAGATCTGGACACGAACACGCTGTTCTGACACAGTGCACATTGCCCTGCTACTCGGGGGCAATTACTCCCTATACACGACACGGGGACACCTAGAAATTGACACAGCCCTAGGGGCAGACACTGACACGAGGTCCTCAAAGTTTGAGACACTCTCGTGTCGTGTCGGACACGCACGAACGTGTGTACTGCGCGTGCAAAGTGCGCGCGGCTGTCACTTTTGGGCACTGATACGGCCTTCGTGTCGTGTCTAGACACAGCGTGGACACCTCGTGTTGATACGAGTGTGTAGCCCTAGTATGGGCGTACACGTGTGCACAAGCACGTGTTCTAATTCGTGTCATGTCGTATCCTAGATTCTCTGGAACACGTGCACGACACTGTGTTGTTTTTTGTCTGTGTGTGTTACTGATTTGAGTTTTCTCGACTTGGACAAGTTTGTGTCGTGTGTGGTGGACACGAATTGAACCCTAAGACACGTGCACATGTAGTATAATCATTTCCTACCTATTGATTTAAATCTTGACTGTTAATTTCTAATTCGAAGTTGTATGCCTATATTATCTGATACCCGACTGTTTCAGTATTTCCTAGGAAATTTGAATTGATTAACCTATGTTGTGTGAAATTGTGTTGCATTATGACCTGGGAATTAACCTACATTCTAGGGATTCATTTGGCATGGGATGTTAGTTTCGAAACTTCATCTTTGGGCTGTTAGGTGATCACTGTAACCAGAGATCTGGTGACTGACATGGTATGCACTGTTGTTCCTGAAAATTTTAGGCCATGTGATTAAAATTGTTTTGTGTTGATTTAATGGTTAATTTGGACCACCTGCACATGTAATAGGTTAATGGCATATTGGTTAGGATTGGTGTTCGACAATTGGATTGTTGGATGTGTTTTTGAGTTTCCATTGCTTAGCTCTTAACTGAACTGTCATTTGGGTTAAATATCAACTGCAGAATTGATTTCCATATTCTTCCAATAACTGAGATATAATATGAACCTTGGGTTTCATTGATCCTGGGAGTAGATTTTGATTCGAGTATGTGTATGTTAAGTTAACAGCCTAATGGGTTTCTAATTCAAATTTTTGTTCACTAAAGTCCACTGATACTCATTGTTTGGATTTGGTTTTATTTGAATTCAAGTTTTGATTGATATGTTGAACTGAGTTTTTCCCCTAAAGACTTAAATCTGAGATAATGTAGGACTGTCATGAATCGATTTCTTTTTTTCCTTTTCCTAAAATCTGAGAACTAAGTATTCTTTTAACCTTGTTCACTGTTAAACTCTAAATTTCTGAATGCACTCTTGTGCACTCTCATGTCTCTTGTAAACATGAGATCACAAGTATACACACATGAATACCCTTCCTGTGACACATACACCCTCACCTATCCTGTTACACACTTTAACACATGGGTCAATTCCTGTGACACATGCACTGGAACCCACTGTTTTGTATGTCTACATACACACACATATATTCCTGTTTTTTTCCAGGATTCACACAGTGTATTAACTCTATTGATTATTATTCACATTGCCTATTCACTACACTATACTAAGTCCCTATATACCTGAGATTACTCCCTACAACTGAGCATGAATTTCCATAAATCTGAGTTGTATTTCCTGTCACTGTTAGTCCATTCAAAAGCTGTTGTTTTATTTCACTGTTTCCAGGCTGAACATGTCACTGTTTTGCATTGACACTCATGTACACAGGTTATCATGCCATGTCTATATCACCCACAAGTGTCACACACTCATGCCTCACCTTCACTCATGACACACACACACACATTAGCATATATCTATGTGACACCCTCATGTATCTCACACACACTCTACTTTCTCTCATGTATAACACACACACACATGACACTTGAACACCACGTGTTTCCCCTTCTCTATACATATATGTATATATATGTAGTGGGATATAACTATATATATAGATATTATATATATGCCCCATACATTTTCTTACATATGTGAGTGCCTACCATTATATATATATATACTAGATATATGTATATGTTTATATGTGTGATGCACATGGGAGCCTATATGTTAAATATGTGTATGTATATTATATTATGTAATATACCAACATGTGTTTTTCCTATTAGCCTATCTAAATAGATATATGTGTATTCCTATATTAGGGTATATTATGATATCTATGTTTATCATATATTAGATATATATGTGTGTTGTATATAAATGTTTTGAGGGTTGATTTAGCATGGTTTGCCTATTGGCCCATGGTATAGCTTATTAGCCTATGGCCTATGTGGTGTTTGCTTAGCTAGTGAGTCTAGTTTAGACTTGTTTAGTCTTATTAGACCTAAAATGGACTAGTTAGACTAGTATAGACTAGTTTGACTTAGTTTGACCATAGTTGACCTAGTTTGACTTCCAGAGTTGACCAAAGTTGACCAAGAGTTGATTTGGCCTAGATTGACCTAGAATCATGTAGAATGCATAGTAGGGCTTCATTATATCATTTTAGACTTGTTGTGTGTCACGACCCGCACCCTCGAATAAGGGCACGTGACGTGGGTACGTCCAGCCTACGCCGCAGTGTCGGCGGTAGAACGCTGTCCTAGGTCATAATATCTAACAGATAAGGATAATATACAGTTATACTCCCCGAATGGGGGTAACATAACAGAATATATACTCAACCACATCTAGGATAGAACATGAATGAGATAGAAGATAAAGATAGATAACAACCAGGAATGTAACATCACAGAGATACAAATCCAGAATTCAAGTGACTAAAATAAATACATATCTCAGAATATCCCAGAAACTAACTACAGTGATCCAGAAAGTAAAGACAACCCTAATCTAGAGAAGTATCATCCACTGCTAGCAGGTCCAAGTCACTAGTGATGTCTAATGCTGCACCAAGAGGGATAAACACCAGAGCCTCATCATTCACTGTAAAATTTTTAATAGGTCCAGTCAGGACAGGAGCGAGTACAGTACATCTCAACAAAATTATAACTGGTTAGGAAATATAAACATGCTAGAGAGTAAGATACAGGATCTGAAGAATAATATGATAAAAGAGAGAGACTGTAAGTAAATAGCTACAATATATAGAGAACTAACAGTGCTAGTGATTTAGAGCACAAGATGGTTATGTAGACGGTACGATGTTATACACGAGTAATCTACAGAGGTTTGTACACGAGTAATCTACTGGATTGAATACATAACCACTTCTACTCCCCCGCCCCAATCAATACACAAGGATCCAGCTACGTTATGTTATTGTACACGAAGGTCATGTGAAAACATGATTATACACGATTCACACATTTCGTACACGAATGTAACAAATACAAGGAGTACACGATGTTCCCGATAAAGTACACGAACACGAATACCCGATGTATCCGCTAAGGGGATAACATCGCACAACCAGATCCATATAGTACTAATCCGTGTTTCTAACGTGTCAGTATCATGTAAAGTAATCTAAAGCAGGAATATAATCCTAAACAAGATATGAAATGATCAGAGAATGTACTTGCCTGTATCCTGAGAATCTGGAGAATATATACTGTCCGAGGAGTGGTGTCTGGCTCCTATTAGAACAGCACAAGTCACAACAAGTCCAGAATGGTAATAAGATGCACTACGATGCATTCTACATGAATCTAGGTCAAATTAGACCAAAGTCAACTCTTGGTCAACTCTGGTCAACCCTAGAAGTCAAACTAGGTCAACCAAGTCAAACCTAAGTCAAACTAGTCAAACTAGTCAAACTAGTCTAACAAGTCCATTCTAGGTCTAATAAGACTAAACAAGTCTAAACTAGACTCACTAGCTAAACAAACACAACCATAGGCCATAGGCCAATAGACTATACCATATGCCAATAGGCAATACCATATTCAATTCTATATCTAAACAATACATATGTACAATATGACTAAAAACTCTAATATAGGAAATCACACAACCATAAATCACATCTACAAGATTATACCTATACTTAAATAGTACACATATTAATATATCAATGTATTCTAATATAGAAATTTATCCCTATAGGTTATCCATATGAATACAATACAAACTATATGTTAATCTATAAATATGTGCATATGTGTATGTGTGTGTGAGAGATTGTGTGAACAGTGAGTGCTAGGCTAGTGTGTGATATGTGACAGTATAATAGGGAGAGTGGTGTGTGATGAGTGACTTGAGACAAGTGTGTGTGAGGCTAGAGTGTTAGGGTAAGAGTGTAGGCTAAAGTGGTGTGTTAGAGAATCATACAACAGTGAGTAAACAGTGAACTAGAGAATGGGATCAATTCCCATGTCAGTCCACTATGGTTTCACAGATTTACACATCCCAATTCTCAGTTAACAGTTATCAGACTTAAACCCCAAACTTCAAACCCAGATTTCAGTTCAAAAACAGTCCTATGATAAAGCCCAGGTCAATCACCATATTGTATTCATATGACTCAGTTATAAACAACACAAAACAGTTCATAAAACTCAAAATCTTATTAAAACAGTTCACAAATACCCAGTTTCAGTCCCCTCATTTAAATATCAGTAATTGAACTCAAAACACATCAACAAGCCCAAATTTAGTTTAAAGGAACAGTTTATCATGTGTCCATGTTGAAATACATTAAAGAAACTTGAAACTCAGTTCCTAATAACACAAGGAATTCAGTTATACTGTTAGCAAAACCATATTTCAGTCCCTTATCTCGAATTAAATCCCAGGTTTTATATAGAATTCAAACTCAGTTTTTCTCATGTTGAACCCATACAATCATTAGTTAACAACCTATTCTCAGTTTCTCCAAAAGAAACTGGGAACAAACCACAACCAATTTCAGGTTTAAGGTCTCAGAACTAATTCATTAAACCACAGTCCAAACAACTCATTCCCAGGTTTTTAACAAATCTGGAGACCATTCCATCTCAGTTTAAATTCCAGGTTTTAACAGTTAACAAACATTGAAATAAATAAAAAGGAAATCAGTTTAAACAATCAACTCATATTAGTTAAAGAAAGAAGACATTGAAACCTATTATAAGAAAACTCAGATTTCTGAAATTGTAAGAGAATCAATGTAACAATGTATATCTCAGGTATTTAGGGGAAGAACAACTCAGGTTTTATATCTTAATCTCAGGTTTTATCTAAATCAGGAAACAAAATCAGTTCAATACTAGAGGAGGAAATCTCAGGTTTGAAAGTTAATGAAACAATGTGAGGAGAAATGGTATCAGTTAACAGGCTTTTGAAATCCAACCAATTTGCCTAATTCGAAGTAAATAATGAACTATTATGAGCAACCAAATATGTGGAAATATATATAGCAGTGAACAACAGTAAGCAACAAGGAATTAAGTTAGGAGGAAATGGAAAAAACCCAAGTCCTGGAAACAGTTTAAAGCATTCATTTCAGTTCATGGGTAATAGTTGACAGGAACAGTGAGGAAAACTCAGTGTAAGGAAATGAATTCAATGCAAAACAGTGGCATATTAGCAAATGTGAAAACTGAAAAAAACCTATTGCTAAACAGTGTAATATGACAGTTCTGTAACCCAATCAAAATCTGAAAAAATTAGGCAGTTCATTAGGAAAGGTTTTAAAAATCTCAGGAAAAGAATTCGGTTCCGTGAGAAGAAGAAAGTTCAGTTTATATGTCCAATTTCCATCCACACATCCTAGAGCCAATTTCGAATGTAAAAACCTAGCTAAACATGAATTACAACATGTGGGTAACATAAATAGAGGTTGAACATCAAATAACAGGAAATTAAATGGTTATGAATATTGAAAAAACAGTGTATCAGTCACCCGTATCAATTAACATGCCATTTCACCAATTCGAACCCAATTTCACAGCAATCAACCTAACCAATAAGTAAACTAAGTTATCAGGGATCATTAAACATGTACAGGGTCTAATTAGCAGATTAAAACATAATTTAAATATTTAAAAATCGAATCGAAAAAGAAAATAACCCAGTGCACTGAACCGCACAGTGCACACACAGTGCACGTGCAATATCGTGTCTGACACGACACAAGGGTTCGTGCCACTTGACACACGTGATGTCAGTGGTCGCCCCTTAGTGTGTGTCAAATATTTCGTGTCTTCGTGTCGTGTCCTGCGCGCAATTGCACCCGAGTAGCAGGGCACGCACAGTGCCGCGCGCGCGTACACGCACCCGCGTGTTCTCGTGTCCCCCGTGGCCCAACACGACACGAAAACCTCACTCAGACACTAGAAACTCATAAGCGACATCACAACCCTAATTCTTATTCAATTACATTCCTAAAAATCAATCGAAATGCCCATTGGGGCATTTCAACAAACACGTGCCAAGCGACACTGATACGTGTCCAGAATGGACACGAAACGACACGAAAATTTGGGAAACCCTATTCCTATAGTTAGGCCAGGGTTAGGGCAATCTAGAAATGAATTTTACAGAATTTAAAATGAATTAGAGAGGATTATACCTATAGATGAATAATGGGTCAAAATCCCCAAATGGGAAAAGCTCCTCAAGCCACTAAACTTCCTCAAATTGCGTGTTCCCTGAAAATACTCCACAGTAACAGCAAGAACATAGGAATTAAGTCCTATTGCAATTTATTTGAAGAAATTTAGAGAAGAAATGGATTTTCTAGGGATTTACTAAGTTGGGGACTCACCTCTTCCAAATGGCAAGTTTCCTAAAGAGGCAACCCTAGTTTTAAGAGCATATAAATAGGGAAGGGGCTGACCAAAGAGTCTATTCAGAATTTCTAGGGTTAGGGCTTGGTTCAATGGGTATGGGCTATGGGCCATTAAGCCTATTAGTCATAAAATGACTTGTGACTTCACAAGCCATTTCCATATCAAACTAACTCCTAATTTCACCAAATAAATCCCAATGAGTTCATCCTCATGGACTTAAGTCAACCTAGGTTCTCAAATCCTAATCTCTTAGTCAAGACCTAGGTTAGCCACTAGGTTAGTCTACAAGGTCAACTTAAGTCAAAGTCTCTATAGGGTCAAAATCAATTCTACTAAAAATCACTAAAAATCACCAAAAATCATATTAATTATAATAAATATAATTAATACTAATAATCACTAAAAATGGTTAGCTGGGACTATCTATGACTAATCTAGGTTGGGTCCAAACCAAGTTAGGCTAATCACAATACATGGCAATCAATTAAATAATATTTTAATCACACCATTCTTAATAATACAATAAAAATCCAAATAATATTTATTAATTCAATTAAATACAAAAATTTCAAAATAACCCTCATTTGAAAAACTGGATGTTACATTGTGACTTGTGCTATTCTGATTAGGAGCCAGACACCTCTCCTCGGACAGTACATTTTATCCGGACACTCAGATACAGGCGAGTACATTCTCTGATCATTTCATATCCTGCTTAGAATTATTTTCCTGCATTAAATTACTTTAATTGATACTGTCACGTTGGTCACACGGATTAGTACAATATGGATACCTCTCTGAGATGTTATCCCTTCAGGGAGCATCGGGTACTCTATGTTCTGTGTGTTTCACTTATATAGCGTATCATATGCTTCTTTGGTTCTTTGATCGCTTGTGACATATACCCATATGATCACAGAGTCTTCTTTGAATCCTCATCCCATTTATGGGACTACTATGTACCACCCTTCGGGGGCATATCACCCTTTGGGGGCTTATCACCTTTCGGAGGCTTATCACCCTTCGGGGGCATATCACCCTTTGGGGGCTTATCACCTTTCGGAGGCTTACCACCCTTCGGGGGCTGTTACATAGAATCATAACATAACCTAGTTGGATCCTTGTGTATTAATTGGGGGTACGGGGGAGTATAAATAGCCATGTAAACAATTCCAAAGTAGAATAGTCATGTACGCCTCTTTAGTATAGCCATGTACAAATCAAGCCGTTCACATGTTGACTTTTGCTCTAAATCACTAGTCACTGGTAGCTCTTTACTGATAGTAGATGTTTCTATTACAGTTCTCTCTCTCTGTTTACATACTGCATTTCTTCAGTATCTATATCTTACTTTACTGCATGATTATATTTTCTAACCTGCTATGAACTGTTGAGATGTACTGTACTCGCTCCTGTCCTGACTGAACCTGTTGAAAATATTATAGAGGACAAGGAGGAGGCCTGAGAGGATACCTTCTGCAGGACAGCTCTAGCTGAGGACATTACCCCACCGCCTAGACCAGTTTAGTTAGGCCTTATCTTATTTTCATGTTATCTTGAGTCTGTTTAGCTAGTGTTTACTTCTGTTCAGAGATGTTGAGTTGTATATTCCTTCATATTCAGTAGTTGAGATTGGTACTTTAGATATTTACTGGGATTTTATCTTAGACTATTTTATCTGCTGTATTTTCCTGAGTTCTATATCTTATCGTGCTTTCTTCTTCCTTAGTTGTGATTGAGTTCATTTACTGCTCAGTATTATATTGCTAGATGTATGTTGACCTAGGACAGCGTTCTACCACCGACACTGCGGCATAGGCTGGGCGTTGTGATGTTCTCGTACCCTCACAGTGGGTGCGGATCGTGATACGTTTTTTGTGGTGGCCCATGCAGGTCAAGTTTATGTAGTGGTATTCGAACTAGAGTATCACTACATCCTGCAGTAGGACTAGGATATATATTTTGAAGGTACTCAATCACAGTTAGGATTCCTTGAAGATTCCTGGGACGACCCTTGAGAATCTTATTTAAACTTCAATTTGAATCATTTCCCCTTGTTTTGTTGCTCTCACTCCTTGATTATTGAATTTGATTTTGTTGGATCGTTGTTGATTTGATTTTCCTATCGAGATGAATTTTTATGGCCTGAGTTACGATATTTTTCTGATAACATATGTCGACGGGAATACAGGGATGGTAAAACGTCTGCTTGGTTATGGAACCTAGAGTTTATCGCAGCTATATTAGCTGGCGTGGCAGAAACATAGAGACCTGACTTCGGATGTACGTATCTTGGTTATGAGATTTGGAATTTCTCGCAGCTATGCTAGTCGACATAGCGAGAATTCCAGATGACATGATTATAGATATGCATGCCCCTGTTATGGACTCTACCGTTTATCGTAGCCTTGCTTACTAGCGTGGCGGGGATTCTGAGTATCATGATTTTTGGACAGACGCATATGATTATCAGATTGTATCTTGGAAAGGTTCTTAAATATATCGTCTCCATCTTCATTCCAGTTATTATAAATTGTTTCCATCATCAAATAATTTAGGAGTAGATATATTTTAGCTTTATAGAGCTTATGCATTTGTAGTTCTTTCCTAGTGTGACGATTTGATGACTTGTGATTAGGCCCTTGTCTTAGGAATGATAGTATAGCCTGGCTTTAAATAGTGATTCTTGTAGCTAGTTCTCCTTTGTTGATATTTACTAGTTTTTAGCCTTGATGATTGATTTATTTTTATTTTCTTTTTTTTTCTTTCAGTATGGCACCCATGACCCGAGCCCTTCGCCTGAGAGCAGCTGCAGCTACTGAGAGTGTGCCTCCACCTCCTACTGTTCAGGAGGTAGTGATCCCTCTATCTGATCAGGGGGTGGTGGCACCTCCTACCATTGAGGAGATGGTGGTAGCCTCGCCAGAGAGTCTTCCTTCATCTCCTGTCGTTCAGGAGAGAGCTGCGGATTTGCCTGAGACCGAGAGCCCTTTCCTACCCTCTGTACTCCATACTGTACCACCCGGAGGTTTGCTACTTGACGCAGCCCAGGTGTTTGTATTTTTCCAAGAAAGGTTGATGGAGTCACAGAGAGTTCATGAGGAGGCCATAAGGGAGCAAATCCAGAGGTTGCTACGTCTGCGGGACTCTGTGCTTCTAAGAGGAGAGCCTAGCTCCAAGAGGGCGAGGAGCAGTACCCAGTCCTACCCAGAGTTTGAGGAGTACCCATTTATCCAGCCTATATCATCATACCCAGCCCAGTCTCCTGTCCAGCAGAGGCCAGCTGAGCCAGAGCCTATCTGTGCCTACTGCAAGAAGTCTGGACACAAGTGGAACAACTGTAGAAAAAGACTAGGATTGTGCCTAATCTGTGGTTCAGCTGCACACTGGATGCAGCACTGCCCTGTTATACCTGCCCCAACCAGGGCCCTGCTTCCAGGAGGGAGTTCTGGTTCTCAGACCTAGCTGGAGGTGAGTTTCGACCTAACCTTAGTATTCCTTCTTGAGAATTTTGATGCATCCCTTGCTTGTATGTTTTGATACCTTGTGATTGCCTAGTACTGTAGCCTGGTTGGTATAACTAGATGAGACCCCAGACTGATATTGCATGCCATGACCCCATAGGGTAGACTTTTCAACTGTATGATTTAAGATAGATTTCTGAGACTATGATTGCTGGGGGCTTAACCTAGAAGAGTGTGCGATCATCTTAATTTCGAGGACGCAATTTTTATAAGATGGGTAGGATTATAACACCCAGTTTTTCAGATGAGGGTAATTTTGAAATTTTGTGATTATAATTATTATTTAATGATATTTATTTCATATTATGATTTTTAGTAATTTTTAATTATTTTAAACTATTTAAATTCATGACTTGTGATTTATGGTGTTTTGCTAGTGAACAGTAGAGACTGCCTACCCTTGAGCCTAGCCATGTGATTAGGGTATTTAGACATTTTTGGGGTTATTTGATTTTATTATAATTTATTTGAATTTATAGGAATTTTTAGAATTTATTTTGGAATTGTTTGAATGAGGGTTGACTAGGTTGACTTTAACTAGCAATGACCTTGGTAGGCTAACCTAGAAGCTAACCCTAGTTGTGTTTGGACTTGGTTAGGTTATGCAACCCTAGTTAGACTAGAGTTGACCTATGGTTTGATTATTTGACTCAAGTTAGGATTTAAGTCATAAGCCATGACTTGTGGTTGCACCTTAATCAATAACTTAGCCTTAAAAGCCCATAGGCCCACACCACTAGCTAAACCCTAACCCTAACAAGTCTTGGCCAGCCACTACACCCATTGGGAATCCCTACCTATAAGTATCCTCTTAGAAATTAGGGCTAGCCTCTTAGGAAGAACAAAGCTTTGGAAGAGGTGAGTCTCCATCTTCAAAAATCTCTAGAAAATCTATTTTACCTCCTTTTTAATCCAAACAAATTGCAATAGGTTCTAATTATTGTTTTATTGCTGTTGGAATTTGTTGTTTTCAGTTTTCTATCAATTTGAAGGAGTTTGGTGGCTTTTTGGAATCCTCATTGGAAGGAGTTTTTGTGTTGGAGAACACCATAGGTAAAATCCTAATCCACACATTAAAATTCTAGTTTCCTTGCATGTAGACCTAGCCCTAAGTGTCCTGGTCCTGTACGTATTCCTAGACCTAGGTTTTGTGTCCATTTTGTGTCCTAAATGGACACGTATCAGCCTATAGACCTAGGTGTTTGAAGAAATATCCTAAAGGACATTTCGACCTAATTTTAGGAAACTTTTTGAATAGAAATTTAGGGTTTGTTGTCGCTTATCATTTTCTGTTGGACTGAGGTGGCTATTATGTCGTGTCGTGTCGAGATCTGGATAAGAACACGCTGTTCTGACATAGTGCACATTGCCCTGCTACTCGGAGGCAATTACTCCCTGTACACGACACGTGGACACCTAGAAATTGACACAGCCCTAGGGGCAGACACTGATACGAGGTCCTCAAAGTTTGAGACACTCTCGTGTCGTGTCGGACACGCACGAACGTGTGCACTGCGGGTGCACTGTGCACGCGGCTGTCACTTTTGGGCACTGATACGGCCTTCGTGTCGTATCTAGACACAACATGGACACCTCGTGTTGACACGAGTGTGTAGCCCTAGTGTGGGCGTACACGTGTGCACGAGCACGTATTCTAATTCGTGTCATGTCGTGTCCTAGACTCTCTGGAACACGTGTACGACACTGTGTTGTTTTGTGTCTGTGTTTGTTGCTGATTTGAGTTTTCTCGACTTGGACACGTCTGTGTCGTATGTGGTGGACACGAATTAAACCCTAAGACATGTGCACATGTAGTATAATCATTTCCTACCTATTGATTTAAATCTTGACTGTTAATTTCTAATTCGAAGTTGTATGCCTATATTATCTGATACCCGACTGTTTCAGTATTCCCCAGGAAATTCGAATTGATTAACCTATGTTGTGTGAAATTGTGTTGCATTATGACCTAGGAATTAACCTACATTCTAGGGATTCATTTGGCATGGGATGTTAGTTTCGAAACTTCATCTTTGGGCTGTTAGGTGATCACTGTAACCAGAGATCTGGTGACTGACATGGTATGCACTGTTGTTCCTGAAAATTTCAGGCCATGTGATTAAAATGGTTTTGTGTTGATTTAATGGTTAATTTGGACCACATGCACATGTAATAGGTTAATGGCATATTGGTTAGGATTGGTGTTCGACAATTGGATTGTTGGATGTGTTTTTGAGTTACCATTGCTTAGCTCTTAACTGAACTATCATTTGGTTTAAATATCAACTGCAGAATTGATTTCCATATTCTTCCAATAACTGAGATATAATATGAACCTTGGGTTTCATTGATCCTGGGAGTAGATTTTGATTTGAGTATGTGTATGTTAAGTTAACAGCCTAATGGGTTTCTAATTCAAATTTTTGTTCACTAAAGTCCACTGATACTCATTGTTTGGATTTGGTTTTATTTGAATTCAAGTTTTGATTGATATGTTAAACTGAGTTTTTTCCCTAAAGACTTAAATCTGAGATAATGTAGGACTGTCATGAATCGATTTCTTTTTTTCCTTTTTCTAAAATCTGAGAACTAAGTATTCTTTTAACCTTGTTCACTGTTAAACTCTAAATTTCTGAATGCACTCTTGTGCAGTCTCATGTCTCTTGTAAACATGAGATCACAAGTATACACACATGAATACCCTTCCTGTGACACATACACCCTCACCTATCCCGTTACACACTTTAACACATGGGTCAATTCCTGTGACACATGCACTGGAACCCACTATTTTGTATGTCTACATACACACACATATATTCCTATTTTTTTTCCAGGATTCACACAGTGTATTAACTCCATTGATTGGTATTCACATTGCCTATTCACTACACTATACTAAGTCCCTATATACCTGAGATTACTCCCTATAACTGAGCAGGAATTTCTATAAATCTGAGTTATGTTTCCTGTCACTGTTAGTCCATTCAAAAGCTGTTGTTTCATTTCACTGTTTCCAGGCTGAACATGTCACTGTTTTGCATTGACACTCATGTCCACAGGTTATCATGCCATGTCTATATCATCCACAAGTGTCACACACTCATGCCTCACCTTCACTCATGACACACACACACATTAGCATATATCTATGTGACACCCTCATGTATCTCACACACACTCTACTTCCTCTTATGTATAACACACACACACACATGACACTTGAACACCATGTGTTTCCCCTTCTCTATACATATATGTATATATATGTAGTAGGATATAACTATATATATAGATATTATATATATGCCCCATACATTTTCTTACATATGTGAGTGCCTACCAATATATATATACTAGATATATGTATATGTTTATATGTGTGATGCACATGGGAGCCTATATGTTAAATATGTGTATGTATATTATATTATGTAATATACCAACATGTGTTTTTCCTATTAGCATATCTAAATAGATATATGTGTATTCCTATATTAGGGTATATTATGATATCTATGTTTATCATATATTAGATATATATGTGTGTTGTATATAAATGTTTTGAGGGTTGATTTAGCATAGTTTGCCTATTGGCCCATGGTATAGCTTATTAGCCTATGGCCTATGTGGTGTTTGCTTAGCTAGTGAGTCTAGCTTAGACTTGTTTAGTCTTATTAGACCTAGAATGGACTAGTTAGACTTGTATAGACTAGTTTGACTTAGTTTGACCATAGTTGACCAAGTTTGACTTCCAGAGTTGACCAGATCTAGTTGACCAAGAGTTGACTTTGTCCTAGATTGACCTAGAATCATGTAGAATGCATAGTAGGGCTTTATTATATCATTTTAGACTTGTTGTGACTTGTGTTGTTCTGATTAGGATCCCGACACCTCTCCTCGGAGAGTACATTTTATCCGGACACTCAGATACAGGCGAGTACATTCTCTGATTATTTCATATCCTGCTTAGAATTATTTTCCTGCATTAAATTACTTTAATTGATACTGTCACGTTGGTCACACGGATTAGGACAAAATGGATCCCTCTCTGAGATGTTATCCCTTCAGGGAGCATCGGGTACTCTATGTTCTGTGTGTTTCACTTACATAGCGTATCATATGCTTCTTTGGTTCTTTGATCACTTGTGACATATACCCATATGATCACAGAGTCTTCTTTGAATCCTCATCCCATTTATGGGACTACTATGTACCACCCTTCGGGGGCATATCACCCTTTGGGGGCTTATCACCTTTCGGAGGCTTATCACCCTTCGGGGGCATATCACCCTTTGGGGGCTTATCACCTTTCGGAGGCTTACCACCCTTCGAGGGCTGTTACATAGAATCATAACATAACCTGGTTGGATCCTTGTGTATTAATTGGGGGTACGGGGGAGTATAAATAGCCATGTGAACAATTCCAAAGTAGAATAGCCATGTACGCCTCTTTAGTATATCCATGTACAAATCAAGCCGTTCACATGTCGACTTTGTGCTCTAAATCACTAGTCACTGGTAGCTCTTTACTTATAGTAGATATTTCTATTACAGTTCTCTCTCTCTGTTTACATACTACATTTTTTCAGTATCTATATCTTACTTTACTGTATGATTATATTTTCTAACCTGCTATGAACTGTTGAGATGTACTGTACTCGCTCCTGTCCTGACTGTACCTGTTGAAAATATTACAGAGGACGAGGAGGAGGCCTGGGAGGATACCTTCTGCAGGACAGCTCTAGCTGAGGACATCACCCCACTGCCTAGACTAGTTTAGTTAGGCCTTATCTTATTTTTATGTTGTCTTGAGTCTGTTTAGCTAGTCTTTACTTCTGTTCAGAGATGTTGAGTTGTATATTCCTTTATATTCAGTAGTTGAGATTGGTACTCTGGATATTTACTGGAATTTTATCTTAGACTATTTTATCTGCTGTATTTTCCTGAGTTCTATATCTTATCGTACTTTCTTCTTCCTTAGTTGTGATTGAGTTTATTTACTGTTTAGTATTATATTGCTAGATGTATGTTGACCTAGGACAGCGTTCTACCGCCGACACTGCGGCGTAGGCTGGGCGTTGTGACGTTCTCGTACCCTCACAGTGGGTGCGGGTCGTGACACTTGTACAATGGCTTGTACAATAGAGCTCAATGTGATAATGAGAGTACAATATACACAATGAGTGTACAATGATAAGGGTATTCAATAAATACAATATGTTAGTGAAGCGCACATCACAATATGTATTTAGTGAACACAAAGGAGATAACATCTCAAAAGAAGATCCATATAGTACCAATCCGTAATAATAATCGTATCACCATCAAGTACAGTAATCTAGAGAAAGATTATAAATCCAGACAAGTATGAAATAGTCAGAAAATGTACTCGTCTGATATCCTGAGTGTCTGAAGATAATATACTGTCCGAGGAGTGGTGTCTGTCTCCTATAGAACAGTACAAGTCACTATGAGTCTAAAATGATAATAAGATGCATTACAATGCATTCTATATGAATCTAGGTCAATCTAGGTCAAACTAGGACATACTGAGCCAAACTGGGTCACACTAGGACAACCAAGGTCAAACAAGGCCACAGGGAATCAATCCAAGTCAAACTAGGTCAAACGGGGTCAAAGGTTGACTTACAATTGACTTTTGGTCAAAAAAGTCAACTCTGGTCAACTTTGGTCAATACTGAGTCAACCCTGGGTCAAACTAGTCTAATGTTGATCAACTGTTGACTTTCAGTCAACTGGTCAACTCTGGTTTGGTTTCGGTCAAATCCAGTCGCCTAAAGGCTAAGTTTGACTCTCGGTTGACTTTTGCTGACTTTTGGTCAAAATGGTCATCCGACGTCAAAACTAGTCTATGAGCACTATATTTGATCATTACCAACCATGGGAATCAAGTTCTAACCATATCTTAAACTCTAAACTCAAATACCTTAGTTTCTAGGTAAAACCTATATTACCTTACCAAGGTAAATCCCGATACCTTGCCCAATACAAGGAAAACCCTGCTAATATCCTAATATACTAGCCTAGGCTTCCTAGGGTAGTTAGATACTATCCTATCTGAGGGTTACCTACCAAGATACATAGGTTTCCTAGGTATCTAACCTATTTTAGAATACATGTATTGGTTTTACCCATTACATCTACCAATATCATATCTCATTCTCACCTCACTCTAGCACTCACATATATCACACTCACTCACACACAACACTCTCACATGGTCACATATAGGCTCTACCTATAGGTTTATATTAGGTTAATACCTATAGGCTACTAGCTATACACAAAGGCTCACACACACAAACTCATGACACACACACACATATGCTGATTGTGTGGACTGAATTAGGTGTTTCTAAATGCTGTCAATAGGCCTGAATTGGGGCTATCATGGCTGTCCTATAGGGCTACTTATAGGGCCTAAAATGTGGGTTAAGTGGGGCTAAATGTGGGTGTTTCATGGCTACCAAATGGGGCTAAATAGGACTGAAATTTGGGACAGCTATATAGGCTGAAATAGTCATGATATTGGACTGGTTTTGGACTGTTGTATAGGGGGTTTAATGACAACCATGAATGGTTGTTTTGGGACTGAAATGCAGTAAGGGGATAGCCACTACAGGTGCATGTTAGGACTTGAAATGAAGTGGTGTTAAACGGGCTAAAAATCTGGACTGATTTGGGTACAATGAGACAATCAACATGTGGCTAAACTGGACTGTGTTAGGACTGTTTATTTAGACTGTTACGTGGTGTTTGAATGGGCTAAACATGGACAGCCAAATGGGTTTTGTGGACTGAATTGTAGGTGGTTTATATGGGCTGTTGTGAAGGGCTAATGTGGGCTGAATGAAGTGGTTTTAAGGACTAATTTTGAGTAGTTTATGGGGACAGCCAACTATGGTTTAAGGGGACTATTGTGTTGGCCAAATAGTGGCTGAAACATGGCTGAATTGGGACTGGATATGTAGGCTATACATGGACTGATTTAGGGACAGGTTTTGGGACTGTCAAGTGTGTCAAGAGGGGGCCTGTTTGGGACTGGATTGTGGGTGGAATAGATGGATATGTACACAGCCTATGGGGGCTGATATAGGGTAGCTTAGGACTGCCTATATGCTGAGTACTAAGGGCTTAGTAGGGGCTGATTTTAGGTGGTTAAGGAGTGGTCTAGGGACAGGAATTTGGGACTTCAAATGACAGGTTTTGGTGGCTATGTAAGGCTGGACTTGAGGGGAGTTTTTAGGGACTGCTATGGGTGAAATTTGGACAGCATATGGGGCTGGTACATGGGGTAATTACCCCCTTCAAGCCTGCTGTGAAAACAGCAAATGACAGTCCCCATTGGGGGACTATCCAGTCCAAGAAATCAGTCCCCCTTGTGGGGACTGAACCCAACAGCAGCTGCTGTCAAACCAACAGGTTCTAAACCCCCTCCCTATCACTCAATCTCTCACTCTTTCTAACTCTCTAACTCTCTAACTTCCCTCTCTATCACTCTCAATATAAACACATATACCACACACCAAACCAATTAAGTCACCACCACTCTACTCCTCTATTTCCCGAAATCCCAAATCTCCTAAACACATACAAGGACACCATTTACACACCAATGTATATACACATATATATAAGATACAATATATATATATATATATATATATATATATATATATATATATATATATATATATATATATATATATAATTTTATTATATATATATATATATATATATATAGACATTAATTGGGGAAGAACAAGAGAGAGAAGTTAGAGTGGTTAATGACAAATGAACTCAAGCCTATCCCCCCTTTACTTGGCCGGCCCTAATGGGCTGATATAGACCTATTTACAATGTCTAAAATACCCCCTTCTAGCCTATTCTATTAGTATTAGGAAAAGGGTTTAAGTCGGGGGCTAGTTTAGTCATTCTAACACACTAATCTAATCAAACCCTATCCATAAATAATTAGACTAACCACTAACTAAAATAATATCATGTGGGCCATGCCTAACTAGTGTGTGGGCCTGCTAGAGTCAACACTACCCCGGGTCTCCGTTACAAGTCGGATCGAGCTGAAATTCGAACCCGACTCAAATAACCCCCAAACAATATCATAAATAATAAAATAAATTTTATTTTGAAAAAACAAAATGACAAAAATACCCTTGTTCCTGAAAACTGGAGGTGACAAATTTCTCGAAATTAAAACCAAACAATAGTAAAATGTCAAAATCACAAGTCATAATTTTAAATAGTTTAAAAATGATTAAAAATCACCAAAAATCATAATATGAAATAATTATCAATAAATAATAATTATAATTACAAAATTTCAAAATTATCCTCATCTGGAAAACTGGGTGTTACACTCTTGACGCATGGCTCTTGGCAGCCTTGCCGCATGGCCCCTGTCCCCCCTAGCCGCATGTTGCATGGCCCTTGGCTCCTGGGCCGCATAGGATTCTGATTTGACTCTGGCTGCATAGATGGGCATCCATCTACTGTCGCATGGGATTCTGACTTACCCTGCCGCATAGATGGGCATCCATCTACTGCCGCCTTTTGGCTGTTTTTTGTCCTGAATCAACGTTAATTGTTACCTTGACTAATGATTGATCATGCGTTCCTAGTTGGAACTAGAAGACTAGCTAGTCGTCTTATTGAATTGAATGAGACACGTTCATGTATGAACCATGAACCATTGCGATCGACTAGCCGATCTGAACATTGGCATATGGACACATGTTGACTTCTATTTTTTCTGTAAAAGCAGCATGTGTACCTTACGGTCAAGGCATGATTATTCCGTAGCTAGGTTTGATTATTGCATTACGCTATGTAAGACCTACAATCTAGCCGTACGGGCATCGTTGTAGAGTTATGCATATCGTACTATGTACGGAAGTACTCATTCAGAATGATCATGATCCACGACATGAGATTTTAATTAACATAGGGTCTACTAAGCTAAATAAAAATAACTATTGCATGGAGAGAATGGATTCTCGAGTTCTTACATGGCAACCATCTCGGGACAATTAGTGCCCCGACATGCCGGCTAGTTCCCACGGATACTGCAAATCTGCCGCACGGGTAGGGAGTGGTATCTGTTTATATTTACTTTATATTGATGACGGGCGTCCCTCTGGGACACATCTAATTTATGATTGGCGCAGTTGATTATTGAGTAGACTAGCCTTGCTTGTACATGGTAAGAACTGAGGAATCCCTTGTTGCATGTTTCCAAGACAACTTGGAGCTCACGGTAGCAAGCCATAGTAGTTGTATGGCCGTTTAAATTGGTTTGTTTGTGTACTGTACCTAGTTAACACTGAGATGAGCAGAATGTCAGGACATGACGGGTCAACTTCTGTCCTTGTTTGGTTGGGAAGTTGGCTTGAAGTGTCGTGATGTTGTGCGAACCCCAGTAGCAAGCAGAGATCCATTTATCATATTCTTAACTCTTATTACTGGTTCCAATTCCTCATATCGTGCTTTCATGTGGTACTTGCTATTAGAGGTCTAACCTCTCTGGTTTTCTATGGCCAAATTTAGAGCCAGCTCCCGAGGACTCAGCTTACTTCCACCTCCAAGATGGTCAATACTAGAGGAATGATCGCAGGAGGACACAAGTGGGTTTCTTGCTTCCCTGCTCGTTATACTATTTACTTTACTCATTGTCGTTTGGCACCGACATGTTAGTCGTACTGTCTCGCACTTACCTTTATATAATTGTAACTAAGTCAGACTGCAGCTGATAACAATTGTGTATACCTTGCTATATCATCTAGCTATATTTTGTACAGCCAGATCTCAAGAACATTTTGACTGAGCGTTTGGGATGCCTTACTGCTTTATCTTATATGTTCTCTATTATTGCTTCTTGTTTGAATGATTGTGACAATAGATGTTGAGTGACCATAGTGAGACTTTCATGTAGTATGCACCCCCTCGTCGTTAGACAACATTGATCATATTATACGGTATTCATCTACCCGTAATACGTAGCTGGCTGAGTCATTCCCCCGCTCTCCGATATTCTGGTTCTGGGGCGTGACAGCGGCGGGGCCTAGTTTCGATCCGGACAATCATGATGCACCTGAAGAGGCACCGAACGCCGATACTGCAAAGTTCATGGAGTTGCTGGAGAATGCAAGACTCCATTATATCCTGGTTGTGAGGATCATTCACCTTTGGAGGTGATTACAAGATTGTTGAGTATCAAGTCCGATTTTAATATGTCGCAAGATTGCTACAACCGAGTTATGTAGTTGATTATAGAAATATTGTCTGAGGGTGTTAAGTTGCCTAAAGACTTTTACCGGTCTAAGAGGATGGTGAGATCGCTCTAGACGGGATACGAGAAAATCGATGCATGTCACAACGGGTGCATATTGTACCACAAAGACGACAAGGATGAAGACGCCTGCAGATTTTGTGGTGCTGATCAAGGGCAGTGGTAGAAGAAAGTCTGTCAGTGAAAGGAAGCCTACCAAGGACCAATTATTTTTGTTAAAAATGGCCAAGTTACTGTGTCAATGGCTTTAGGTTCAAGTCGACAAATGCTCCGATCAGAGACAGCTTCCTAGATCTTGATTCCACAAAAAATAGTTGTTTGTGTATCAAATCTTCAAACTACAAAGACGTCGATCCAGAAAATAATTTCTTTGGCATCTTGCGAGGGATTGTGGAGTTGACATATAATTATGGCAGAGAACCAGCAAAAATCGTGTTGTTCAAGTGTGAATGGTTCGATCCGATTGAAAATCAAGGTTAGAAAATTGATAAGCATGATCTTGTGGATATAAACTACAAGCGTAGATATCAAGGCTACGAACCATTTATCCTATCAACTCAGGCTTAGCTCGTGTACTTCACAGCTTATCCGAGACGGAGAGCAACGAAGTCTGACTGGTGGGCAGTATGCAAGACTAAAGCTAGAGATACTTTTGATGTTGACGAAAAAGCTTATCAGGAGGACGAGCTACCTCTTGTAACAAATATTGTTGATGTGGACTCCACAGAAGTTGCGCATTATACGACTAATGTAGAAGATGTAGAATTATCCGAAGAGGAAGGCGAAGTCGACAAAGACGAAGATGAAAGTGAAGATGAGGAGGAGGAGGAGGAGGAAGAGGAAGATGAGGTCAAGGAAGACAAACAAGATGAATATTCTGAAGATGATTGAAAGAGATGTACTTTAATTTTCTTATTATGTAGAGTTGGTTATTATCTAGTTTTGGTTACTATCTGAACATAGATGTTTCTTTTAGAATGTACTATCTGGACTTAGATGTTTCTTGTAGAATGTACTATCTGAACTGATATGTTTCTTGTAGAATATACTATCTGGACTTAGATGTTTCTTGTAAAATGTATCATCATATGTTGTCTTGGTTATTATTTTGTCTTTGTTGTACTTTCATATTTTTAGTCTCTATTATTTGTTGTATCTCATCATATGTTGTTATCAGGTATGACAGGTCATCGCGGATCGTTCCGCATGTCCCGACATGGGGCACGGGGTACTGGTACTGGCAGAGGACAGGGTACTCCTTCGGTACCTCCTACTGGTACCGGCTCTGGATCCTCGTCGCTAGGGGTGCAACTTGGACGAGCTAAACCCGAGCCCGATCGGGTAAACCCGTTAATGGGTTGGGTTGGGTTAGGGTTGAAGAAACTCGTGTTAGGCTCGGGTTTGGGTTAAAATATTTGAACCCAATCAAAAATCATGTTGAGGTCGGGTTCATGTGTTAGGTTACCCGAAGAACCCAACTTACATATAATTTTTATATATATTGTTTCATTCTTCTTAAATATAAAGTTTAAATCCTAAATTTCTCCTCCCAAACTTTCAACTCCATATCCTAAATCTTATTCAGCTTGTATTTTGTAATGATGTTTAATATTACTTTTGTTTATAATTATTTTAAATATTATATTAGAGTCCGATAAACCCGATGAACCCAAGCCCAATCCGATCCTCCGGGCTTGGACTTGGACTTCATATGTTGAACCCGAGGTTGGGTCGGGCTTGGACTCAGGCTAAGCTTATGATTCATCAGGTTGGACTTGGGTTGACCTCAAATCCAACCCAATCCTTCTGAGTTGCACCCCTACTCGTCGCCCAGTACTCCTGTGTATCGGATAGTACCTCCGCCTGCCCCGACGCTATGTGGCACATCTCCTGGGATGAGTAGTTCCAGGCCTGAGACTGCTCCGTCATCTAGCGTTCCTCCTGCTGATACGATGATGGAGACAAATGAGCAAATAGAGGAGGCTGAGCCGATGGCCGACCAGTATCAGGCAAATGATGCATGCACACCTCTGGAGGAGACGAGGACGGAGATCTGGGCTGAAGGTACAAAGTAAATGTTTTGGTTTATCATTTTTTTTCCTGTGTTTATCATAAATTAACATTTCTCATAATATAATATGTTTGTATAGATATCGTCCCCCGTCGGTACAGAGACGCCTAGGCCACTTATGGAGGAGTAATTATGGTGGTCCTTGGATAAACTACTCTGATGCTCCGGACGAGAGGAAGGCCTACTGGTTTGCGCACTTCAAGGTTAAAATATATTTGCTTTTAACATGAATCATATATTTTTGTATATTATATATAACTGATAAATATTTGGTTTGCACTCTTCTAGGATATATTTTTTTATCCACTGTACCGGGCCGAGATGATCGAGGGGATGTTTTCTGTCGTCGTTGCTAAGCTGATCCGCGACGCTATTAATGATCAGAAGACTCGTGATCGTGCCGAAAAATCGATCCAAGGTTGGATCACCCCTGATCAGTGGACTGCAATGAAGGCTCGATTCGACGAGCCAAGGTACAAGGAAAAGTCTGAGAAGGCCAAGGCGGCTAGGAAGCAGGAATCAAAGTGGCACGGTGGGTCGATTCCGATGACGGAACATTTTCGTCGTTTGGTATGTCTTTTTATTTCAGAAATATTATTTTAATGCAAGTCCGATAAATTAGTAAAATGTGATATATTTAATTACAGGTAACGAGGGGTAATGATGCCAATATGGTGACTGTCTTCCAGGCCACACATCGGAAGGACGAGAAGCTTATTGAAGAGAGGGCGGAGCAGGCCTATATAAGTATTACAATTCTATTTAATAATTTTAGTACTTCGTGTTAGCTTTAATATAACTTAGTAAATATGCATGCAAATAGATATTCATGTAGTTAGTAATAATAAGTACATTAGACATTAGAAGTTATAGAGTATCCATGCTTTCTAGGCCGAGTTTCAATGGCTTAAGGAGCGGGCGGCTGCTAGTGCACCTGCTGCGGGAGAGGCCGGTACTTCCTCGCAGCCCGCTCCAGCTCCGTCGGAGGACGAGCTGTGGGTGACCGCCACTGGTGGTCTCCACAGGGGTACGTACTATGGTACGTGATCCTATGATGCCTTAGTTGCGACACAGTTCTCTAGGACCTCCCCTGCTAGTGTGCATGGCCCACAGTTCTCCCAGGAGTCTGCCCGAGTCTAGCAGATAGTGGAGTCTGTCCGTGACGAGCTGCTACCGGATCCAGGAGCAGCACCAAACGGACGATGATGCGCTCATAGCATGATTGGATACGCTCGACCGTAGCATTATGGAGCTCAGGAATGTGACTGAGAGAACAGAGCGGGACGTCACTGATCTTAGAGCATCGACAGAGCGCAGTGTGATGGATCTGCAGGCATCACAGCTGTCCATGGCCGAGAGGCTCACGTAGATGCAGGATTCGATGGTTGATAGCAGTACGAGGCTGTTATCTACCATTAATTCCTACCACCAGTGACTAGCACCGTTGGAGCGTTATTGTCCTCTTGGTGCGCCTTCATCGTCGTCGACTCCGTCGGCGTCACTACCTCCGACTCCACCGACATAACTACCTTCTTCATCGATGACGATTTCACAGGAGGAGTACGAGATGTTCCTATCCTTTAGGCGCGGCGGTGCCCCTCCTCCTCCCGATCCGCAGTAGTCCGAGTTAGGACTGTTTTATGAGATTATAGTATTTTTTAGTATTTGTTGATGTTGATTCAGTATTGGTTGTGAATTATTTGTTTGTGTAGACTTTCAGTATTGGTTGTGGACTCATGTGGATATTAGTTGTATACTTTGGATATTCGTTTACCGACTTTCGATATTTTAGTGTTCGTTGTGTTGGTATCTCATCATATGTTGGTTGTAGACTTTTAATCTTGTTTGTGTTGATTGTTATAATATTATAATGTACCGGTGTTGAGTGTTCCACCGAAGGAGTCGGCGAACCCAGAAAGAAAATGTGCTTGTGGTTTTTTGTTATTTATTGAATTATAGGTAGAAAATGTGATTCTGTGGACATTCTGTAATTTTTTTTTTTGTAATTTAGCGACGTTTAGCGACACAGCTAAACGTTGGTAAACGTCGGTAAATCACCAGGTATACCGACGCTTACCGACGTAAGGTGGTGTCGGTAAACGTCGGTGAACGTCGATAAAAACTAGACATATGTCGCTAACTGTTGCAGGATTCACCGACGTTTGGGACATCGCCATATTTCTGACGGGGCGTCGGTGAACGTCGGTAAATGTACCAGGATTACCGACGTTTAATTACGTCGGTAAGCGTTGGTAAGAGCGACGATTGCCGATGTTTTGCCTGTTAGCGACATGGCTTTCCGCGACCACAGGAAAACGTCGCTAAATACGTTGGTAAACAGTTTTAGCAATATTTTTGGTCATTTTAGCGACATTTTTTGGCGTCGCTAATATGACTTATTCTGGCAGTGGTTCCTGGGAGCAGATTGCAATCGGACGAATCTTGTTTTGAGCAATAGTGATCTTCATCCCTCCAGCAAAGTCATTGCATCAACTCCGGTTGAGAGCGATTATTCATATCGTTGCATCAACTCTGGTTGATAGCGATCATTCATCTCGTCGCATCAACTTCGGTTGAGAATGAGTATTCATCTCTCTTAGGAGGACGAATTTTTCGTCTATCTGGAAATAAGAGTTCTATATTTCCATTTTCTATCAAAAGATCTGTTTCGGGAATAACAAGCTCAAAACAAGATTCAGATCTGATGAAGAACAACCGTGTACAACTTCTCGATACAAGTTTTAAACTTGAGAAGTTTGACGGGGAGCATTTCAATGGCTGGAAGAGAAAGGTCAGCCTTAATCTTCAACTCATGAGCATCGACTATGTGTTGACAGATCCCGAGCCTTTGATTCCAGAGGGTGAAAAATGCTCGAAGGGTTGCTGAAGCCATGACTTTGCAGTTGAAGTAGAGGCAGGATAACAACCTCTGCAAGTTGTTGATCCAGAACTCCATGGAGGAATCTCTGACGGAGTCATATAGTAAGACGATCAACGCAAAGGATGTCTGGGAGTCTATAGAGAATTCTATGAGGCAGATGAGAATAGGAACAAGATCCACGTGACCAAAAACGTCTAGAGGATGCGGTTTGAGAACGACAAAACCATGTTGCCTCAAGTCAAAGAATTCAACAAGTTACGTCAGAAGCTGGCGGACGACGGCATGCCCTTGGTCGATGCTTTTGTCGTCGGCGGTATTGTCGCCAAGCTCCCACCTAGGTGGAGTAACTTTATCGCAGATATGTATTACAAGAAGATGGAGGTGGATCTGGAATGCCTCTTGTACTGGATACATATTGAAGATGAGTTAAGGGCTCAACTCAAAGTGGATGCCATGTCCAAGCAGATAGCTAATGTCACGATCTGCACCCGCTTTTCGGATACGAGACGTGTTCAAGTCCAGCCTACGCCGCAGTGTCGGCGTAGAACGCTGTCTAGTACATAAACAAGTCACAGAATCTAACAAGGCAGTCTAGATCTCATCCACAGAAATATGACACAATCAACTGAATATAGAATGAATAAACTGAAATATTAAACTCATCAAGAATACAGGTCACGTCCGGTGGACACAAATCCACTACCATTAGACAGAATAAAATAATACATGGAATAGAAATAATTGAGTCAAACTACTGATCATCAAGTACCCTCGTCTGTCGTGGCACCGTGGTCCAATGATAGCTTAAACCTGCTCGCGTGCACCTGGCCCAATACTCGGCTAAACCTGAAGAGATCATCAGGTCCTCAGAGGACTAGCAAGATACAAGAAGAACATGCCACTATGACAGTAAATAACATGCATAAAGAAAATGACATAAATAAAACAATGTACTTCTACACGAAATACATGAGAGTGCAACATCAAAGACAAAGTTCAACACTTGGGCTAACAGACAGGGGTACCATGACAATCGTAGCTCATCTGAAACTAACGACCAACAGAATAATCACAATCGCATCTCCTCCGAGAATAACGACCAATATAATATCACAACCAAAGCACGAAACTAACGGCCAACAGAATAATCAATACAACCGAAGCTCATCCGAACTATCGGCCAACAGAAACTATCATATAGCCCGCATGTCTAGTAATGTCCTCTATGTCACAAGGAACTATACAGGTGTCCAGTTAAGTCGAATGAAGTCAAGTACAACTAACAGGTCAAGACATGACAAGTGAATGTGACTCGCGATAAGGCAATACTATCAGGACCTATACATGAATTAGAGTGATATACAGAAGGAAAGAAATAATGTATGTGCACATAAAGTGAGAAAAATAGTAATGGCACGAACAAGAGAAGCAAGAAACAAATATGACAGAAAAGAAACAACAATATAGAAAATCCATAAAATACTGTACAGTGGGCAAGGTATGAATCGAGCACTGAGTCAAAGTCCAAGTGACCTGTTTGTAGCATTTCTTGGGTTAACAGATGTGATATGGAAATTATCAATTATTTATCAATTCTTTTTAGTCTCCTAGATTAACTATTACTCTTGCCCTAGGTTATACTAGTACAGGGCCTCATTATACCATTTCCAATATTCCCAACCTTAACATATCCTATAAGCACATCTACATGTATCCATACCACAACTATTACCTATACATATAATATATATATGTATACATATGTGACCAGTGGTGTTCAAATGCTATGGGTATCAAGATACCCATGTCCATACATTCAAATCCTGTCAAGATACTCTCTATTGAGTAACCTAGTCAACAGAGGTGAATCTCCTGTCCTTTTGAATTAAAGTTAACCACTACTTTAGAGTGTGGACTAATACCCTGGTGTGTGACTCCCAGTGTCCTAATACATCTCACATTGTATTGTTGCTCCATGCCATGGCAGAGTATTACTCTGAATACACTAGCATAACCTTACTACTGGTATCTCCTTGTCTTGGTACACCCAGGATGTACTATCCAATTTTTTGTGTGTGTTAGAAAAACTGTTGTTGACCACAACAGATGTGAATTGTTGCTCACAGAATCATAATCACCTGTGTTTGCATATCCTAACACACCTACACAACCCAGCCTTGTCACTCTCCTTTCTAAACAACTGTCTCATTTACCCCTTTGTATATCTGATACCATTTGTTCCTTCTTGGGTTGAGTCCTTTATCAAGGCATGTTTGGTCATTCACTGCATCAGATATATTGTATCAGACCTTGATGTCAATTCCCCTTTTTCATTTCGTCTTTTATCAATCTTAGGATATCAAACCATTATACATGTCCTGTCTTTAAAATTAGTCCAGTCCCCATATACATCTAATGCTCTGTTTGCGTATCTCTAATGCCCAAACTCTTTGATTCAGTCCAGTCCAGGTGAATGTCCAGATGAGAACAATATTTCATATTACCTTGTGATGCCCTGCCCACTTTAGATTTAGGTTCAGTCTTCATATTCTTGATGTCCAGTTTAGACATCTATGAGTGTTCAGTCTTGGATAACCTCTCCTCAGTAACCTACTAGCAGCAATTCACATTCAAGATCAGATTTTAGACCAACACTCGATTGTGCAGACCTATTATACCTGTTCTATAGACTTGTGGCATCATCCCCTCTACAAGTTGGTCTAGGCTTGCACTCAACTAAATGACACAAGGCATAGAACCTGACCATAGTCTAACCAAGGCTTCCCTCTCTAGTATACCCAACAACCAATGTACCCTGTCATCATGGTTTCCAATGTTCTATCTATCCTTGGTCTGACACCACAAGACTAATGGTACAACTCTGGTGCAGGGCTATGCTTACATTTGGTATAACCTAGTTGTACTGAAAATGTCACAGCCACAAACCATTGCTATATTCCTACCACAAACTATATTTCATACGTTGGACTAACAATGAAGGCATTATGTCCTAATTCCTAGTACTCGAGGGTACCCCTACACTGACCATATAGCCCTACACAAAAGGACATCTGTCTCAGTATTTTACAAGGCATCCTTTGTAGCTACTTCAAACTGAAGGTCAGCTATTTAAAGGTTAATGAACTAAGGATTTGTGATGCTCTTCAACAGTGCTAGGTAAACTAATATAACAACTAATACAGGGTGTTATTCCATGTAAGTGCAACTGTACATCCAAGGGAGACACTAACTCTAATACCTGGGTCTTAACTTCCTAATCCCCTACACTCTCAATTTCTGATACTCCTTCCCTGAGGTTGACTAACCTTTTAACTGCAAAGTCAGGTGCAAATCCCATCTGCATTAGCCCGCTTGAATCATCCTGTCAGTACTCAACTACCCATTATCCCTGCATATACCCAGGACACCTATACATGTGCAGGATTTACACTTGGGCTTGCACTGCACTGTAGGATATGTTTACCACAGTCCTACTTGATTTCTTCTTCAGTACTTGAATCCCCTCTTCCTCTAATGTACTATTGTTATCAACACCCCAAGTAATCATCTGCTTTACCTATACAGGGACACCCATGTACATCAACTGATATCAAGTAATTCTTCCCATGCCTACATCAACTGTCCATGTCATGAAAATAAACCATCAAAGTCAAAGTTTAATTGTATGGAAGACAATACGTAACTGAACTCAATTACCAATATGTCAAGTGCATGGGCACCAAATTATTTCCCAGAGATCACAATGTAGGTAGAGGATAATATCCCAGTCTCTTATGAACCCGGCCTATATTTACATGATACTGATACTTCTTATCCACCACTAGAACACACACACCAGTCCAGGATTTGCCACCCATTCCCCTGATATCCTGGGCTTTATTGCAATGCCTAAATTGCTTACTTTGTACTGTATTCTTAGGCCCAAGGAGTAATCCTAGCCTGCCTATGTGCAGAGCTCGTTGGTCTAGTAGTCTGCCAGGCAGAAGACCTGTTTAGGCTAGGTCGCGTGGTAACTTTCTGTGGTATAGCTACTGCCTAGGCTTCTAGGAACATTGCTCCCCACACAATTGTGCTACCCCATGAATCATACCTGTACCTATATCCAGTAGTCCCTGGTTTGGACACTAAATCAAACACCTACCCTTCTCTCCTTATGTTGATTTAATAACAGCAAATACAAGCCTATCAATGGATCAGTTTAACAAATCGAGACTATGGTAGGGAGATGTTACCTGTCAATGATTCGATCTGCTTCAACTCCCTGGACGGTTCTTCGATACAGAGCAAGAGATGGTTCTAGGCAGAAAATTAGGGTTCGGCAACCGCCATTGGTGATTTCTCTACTTATACTAGGGTTTTGGATGATTGGAAGGATAGGATTGAATATCTCCTCTCCTATCCAGAGCTGGATTCGAAATCTTTTGATCCAGGGATTCGAATTCGGCTCTGGCCGTTTGGTTTTAAATTCAAAATGGGAAACTTTGCAATAAAGCCCCCTAAACTGTGATATTTGGTAAAAACCCCTTCTCTTCCCCTATCATTTACAATTAAGTGTAATATATATATATATATATATATATATATATATATATATATATATATATATATTACACATATAACGGGCTCTTTAGTTACAAATATGCAATAATTTATAATTCAGCAAAGTAATAATTATAAATAATAATAAAAAAATAATTGGGGATTTCAGGTCAAGGGTCACAAACCTACCCACCTTAAAATAATTTTGTCCTCGAAATTAAGATCAGACGAGCGACAAGCAACATCATTCTAAATGGACATTATCAAGGGAAGGTACCAACGACTTAAAAGAAAGATAATTCTAGATTTTCTAAAGAGCAAGGCTGATTAAATTAAGGCAAGGATAGTGAGTGGAAAATAAATACGAGTTTCGAGTAACTCAAAAAAGATTATTTTGTCGAGGATAACTGCAATTGTTGGTTACTCAACTATCTACAATTTACTGGCAATCCATCCGGCTGGAGGAGACCTTCAAGCTTTCTATTCCTTCGTACGCTTTCTTTGCCGTAACGATCTTCTAGATAGTCAAGGTATATAGCTGTCCTGTTCAAGATTGGTATCTAACAAGCCTAACTAATAATTTTATCATCATGTTCATCCATAACTGCTTATATTAATTTACCTTCTCGCCTGCATCGCTGCTAATCAATGCGTAGTGGCACATCATTCTGGGTAATCTCGGGCCTTGTGCTGGTTGGATCCACAAACTAAACATCTTCCAAACTTGAGGTAACAATCTTTAACAATATGGCCTGCCTTGCCACAAAAGTTACAAGTAATACTCTTTTGATGATGGTATGGAGCTTCTCCCGGTTGTTGTTGTATGGGGTGTCTTTCTGGTCCTCCTTGTGGTGCTCGAGCTGCTACTATAGATGGCTGAGGCTGCTGGTGATGCTGATGTTCTGGGGCCCTTCCTGGAACATTGTGACTCTTCGCCGATCCCGATTGGCTGATACCTCCTCCATAGGCATCTCGATCCCTCTTCTGCTTGCGCTTCATCTCCTTTTTCCACTGCTTGTGCAACCTTTAGGATTCTTTCGTAGGTAGTAGCCTGGCTGGTGGCGATGGCAATGCGAATATCGTGCGATAGCCCCTTTCTGAACTTCTTCACTTTGGCTTCCGGAGTCAAGGCGTCTGCGAAGCGACTGAGGCGGGAGAACTCAGCGGAGTACTCGTCGATAGAGAAGTTGCCCTGCTCCAGGCTCTCGAACTCGTTCTCCAACTCTTCGCGGGCTGCTTCAGGATAAAACTTCGTCTTGAATAGCTCTTTGAATTCCTCCCAAGTCACGTCTAGCGCAGTGAATCGGGGCTCATCCCTGTACCACGTGCAGGCGATGTCATAGAGCTGCATGCTAGCATTCTCAACCTTCTTGTCTTTGGGGATTCGGGCCCTCCGGAGATTGCGGTCCACATTCTCCAACCAGTCGTCGGCGTAGAGAATTCCCTCCGTACCCTTGAATTTCCAGGGCCTGAGGTCTGTAAAATTTTTGGAGGTGCCGGGGCGCAGTGGGGGAGCCTCCCTAGTCTGAAGAGCCTCCCTCAAGGTATCGCTGAAGATGTCGGCCTGCCGCGTCTGGGAAGTGATAAGCTGCTGGAAGATCCCAAGGAGCGCAGCATTGTCCAACGCAGGTGCTGGAGGCAGGACAGGTGCTGGATGCTGAACAAGGTCTGGTGGAAGAAATGATGCTGGTGGCGGAGTCGGCGGAGGAAACTGCGGGGGTGGTAGAATATCGTCCCTGCGAAATCTCGAGTTCTGTTGTTGTGACGGATCGCCTAGATAAGTAAACTGGGCTTCATGTGTCGGTGGGGTCCCGTTCATGGAAGATCCGCCTGCAGTGGATGGGGCATTCAGGGGAGTGATGTTCCTGTCTTCAGAATCCATTTAACTGCAACAAAAGAAAACATTTAGCCGCTGAAGAATTTCAAGCAGGATACAAGTCAATGATTCAATGAAAATCAAGGATAGAGATCAATAACGTGTCAAGATATGTGGATGAGATCCTAAGAATTCTAATCCTATTTGCAGGCTCACGTCGGTACAGTAACGTAACCGAAGTGATTAACGTAGACCTGTATGGGCCACCAAAAAAACTTGTCACGACCCGTACCCGCTTTTCGGATACGAGACGTGTCCAAGTCCAGCCTACGCCACAGTATCGGCGGTAGAACGCTGTCTAGTACATAAATAAGTCATAGAATCTAACAAGGCAGTCTAGATCTCATCCACAGAAATATGACACAATCAACTGAATATAGAATGAATAAACTGAAATATCAAACTCATCATGAATCCAGGTCACGTCCGATGGACACAAATCCACTACCAGTAGACGGAATAAAATAATACATGGAATGAAAATAACTGAGTCAAACTACTGATCATCAAGTACCCTCGTCTGTCGTGGCACCATGGTCCAATGATAGCTCAAACCTGCTCGCGTACACCTGGCTCAATACACGGCTAAACCTGAAGAGATCATCAGGTCCTCAGAGGACTAGCAAGATTCAAGAAGAACATGCCACTATGACAGTAAATAACATGCATAAAGAAAATGACAGAAATAGAATAATGTACTTCTACACGAAATACATGAGAGTGCAACATCAAAGACAAAGTTCAACACTTGGGCTAACAGATAGGGGTACCATGACAATCGTAGCTCATCCGAAACTAACGACCAACAGAATAATCACAATCGCATCTCCTCCGAGAATAACGACCAACAGAATATCACAACCGTAGCACGAAACTAATGGCCAACAGAATAATCAATACAACCGAAGCTCATCCGAACTACCGGCCAACAGAAACTATCATATAGCCCGCATGTCTAGTAATGTCCTCTATGTCACAAGGAACTATACAGATGTCCAGTCAAGTCGAATGAATTCAAGTACAACTAACAGGTCAAGACATATCAAGTGAATGTGACTCGCGACAAGGCAATACTATCAGGACCTATCCATGAATTATAGTGATATACAGAAGGAAAGAAATAACGTATGTGCACATAAAGTGAGAAAAATAGTAATGGCACGAACAAGAGAAGCAAGAAACAAATATGACAGAAAAGAAACAACAATATAGAAAATGCATAAAATACTGTACAGTGGGCAAGGTATACTTGCCTGGTGGTCCTGCGCTGCTGGTATGAATCGAGCACTGAGTCAAAGTCCAAGTGACCTGTTTGTAGCATTTCTTGGGTTAACAGATGTGATATAGAAATTATCAATTATTTATCAATTCTTTTTAGTCTCCTAGATTAACTATTACTCTTGTCCAAGGTTATACTAGTACAGGGCCTCATTATACCATCCCCAATATTCCCAACCTTAACATATCCTATAAGCACATCTACATGTATCCATACCACAACTATTACCTATACATATAATATATATATGTATACATATATGACCAGTGGTGTTCAAATGTTATAGGTATCAAGATACCCATGTCCATGCATTCAAATCCTGTCAAGATACTCCATATTGAGTAGCCTAGTCAACAGAGGTGAATCTCCTGTCCTTTCGAATTAAAGTTAACCACTACTTTAGAGTGTGGACTAATACCCTGGTGTGTGACTCCCAGTGTCCTAATACATCTCACATTGTATTGTTGCTCCATGCCATGGCAGAGTATTACTCCGAATACACTAGCATAACCTTCCTACTGGTGTCTCCTTGTCTTGGTACACCCAGGATGTACTGTCCAGTTTTTTTGTGTATGTTAGAAAAACTGCTTTTGACCACAACAGATGTGAATTGTTGCTCACAGAATCATAATCACTTGTGTTTGCAAATCGTAACATACCTACACAACCCAGCCTTGTCACTCTCCTTTCTAATCAACTGTCTCATTTACCCCTTTGTATATCAGATACCATTTGTTCCTTCTTGGGTTGAGTCCTTTATCAAGGCATGTTTGGTCATTCACTGCATCAGATATATTGTATCAGATCTTGATGTCAATTTCCCCTTTTTATTTCGTCTTTTATCAATCTTAGGATATTAAACCATTATACATGTCCTGTCTTTAAATATTAGTCCAGTCCCCATATACATCTAATGCTCTGTTTGCATATCTTTAATGCCCAAACTCTTTGATTCAGTCCAGTCCAGGTGAATGTCCAGATGAGAACAATATTTTATATTACCTTGTGATGCCCTGCCCACTTTAGATTTAGGTTCAGTCTTCATATTCTTGATGTCCAGTTTAGACATCTATGAGTGTTCAGTCTTGAATAACCTCTCCTCAGTAGCCTACTAGCAGCAATTCACATTCAAGATCAGATTTTAGACCAACACTCGATTGTGCAGACCTATTATACCTGTTCTATAGACTTGTGGCCTCATCCCCTCTACAAGTTGGTCTAGGCTTACACTCAACTGAATGACACAAGGCATAGAACCTGACCATAGTCTAACCTAGGCTTCCCTCTCTAGTATATCCAATAACCAATGTACCCTGTCATTATGGTTCCCAATGTTCTATCTATCCTTGGTCTGACACCACAAGACTAATGGTACAACTCTGGTGCAGGGCTATGCTTACATTAGGTATAACCTAGTTGTACTGAAAATGTCACAGCCACAAACCATTGCTATATTCCTACCACAAACTATATTTCATACGTTGGACTAACAATGAAGGCATTATGTCCCAATTCCTAGTACTCGAGGGTACCCCTACACTGACCATATAGCCCTAAACAAAAAGACATCTGTCTCAGTATTTTACAAGGCATCCTTTTTAGCTACTTCAAACTGAAGGTCAGCTATTTAAAGGTTATTGAACTAAGGATTTGTGATGCTCTTCAATAGTGCTAGGTAAACTGATATAACAACTAATACAGGGTGCAATTCCATGTAAGTGCAACTGTACATCCAAGGGAGACACTAACTCTAATACCTGGGTCTTAACTTTCTAATCCCCTACACTCTCAATTTCTGATACTCCTTCCCTGTGGTTGACTAACCTTTTAACTGCAAAGTCAGGTGCAAATCCCATCTGCATTAGCCCCCTTGAATCATCCTGTCAGTACTCAACTACCCATTATCCCTGCATACACCCAGGACACCTATACATGTGCAGGATTTACACTTGGGCTTGTACTGCACTGTAGGATATGTGTACCATACTCCTACTTAATTTCTTCTTCAGTACTCGAATCCCCTCTTCCTCTAATGCACTATTGTTATCAACACCCCAAGTAATCATCTGCTTTACCTATACAGGGACACCCCTGTACATCAACTGATATCAAGTAATTCTTCCCATGCCTACATCAGCTGTCCATGTCATGAAAACAAACCATCAAAGTTAAAGTTTAATTGTATGGAAGACAATAAGTAACTGAACTCAATTACCAATATGTCAAGTGCATGGGCACCAAATTATTTTCCAGAGATCACAATGTAGGTAGAGGATAATATCCCAGTCTCTTATGAACCTATCACGACCCGCACCCACTGTCAGGGCACGAGAACGTAACAACGCCCAGCCTACGTCGCAGTGTCGGCGGTAGAACGCTGTCCTAGGTCAATCATTTAATAATATAAAGATACCTGTACAGTATATACACTCCGGATGGAGGTGACATAGCAATATACAGTCTCAATCACATCTAAATGCAGAAAGATAAGATAGGAAGATAGATAAATACTGGAATGGAAGAAATATACATCACAGCAAGAGAGTCTAAGTGTCTGAAATAATATCTCAACAAACATACAGAATACAAGTCCAACTACTGAATATGAAATAATATATATACAATCAGATCCCAAAGACAGAATAGAAAACCTAGACTAGGGAGCCTCAGTCTCTAAGCTAGTGGATCAGGCTGGAAATCCGGGTCACACATGGCATCTACAGCTGTTCTATAGTAGGTGTCTACGCAGGCCACATCCTCATCCTTTTTAATATTTTCAACAGGTCCAGTCAGGACGGAAGCGAGCACAAAATATCTCACGCAGTTCATATCGAGTTAGGAAATATAAAGCATGCAATAGAGTAAAGTACATGAAACGCTGAAAGAAGAAGGTATATGAAAAACAGTAGAGATTTGATAACAGAAAATATCTAAATATGATAAGTAAGAACTGTAAGGAACATGTGATTTAGAGTACAATCTGGTTATGTAAACGGGCTAGAAAAATGCAATGGTAACTCCATTGTACGTGGGTGTACAATAGACATCTACAATAGTTATACAATGTTGTACAATAGGATTTGAGTACATAACCAATTCTACTCCCCCTTCCCAATCAATACACAAGGATCCACTCCAGTTACGTTATCTTGCACAATAGTGTACAATGTTATACAATGGATGTACAATATTATACAATAGATGTACAATGTTATACAATAGTTGTACAATATTATACAATAGTGTACAATGGTCTATCCCTGGGACTCATGTGATACTGAGAGTACAATATGCACAAGGAGTATACAAGGATATAGGTATTTAATAAATACAATATGAAAGTGAAACGCACATCACAATATGTATCTAGTGAATACAAGGGGATAACATCCTAAAAGGAGATCCATATAGTACCAATCCGTGATAACAATCGTGTCAGCATCAAGTACAGTAATCTAGAGCAAGAATGTAGATCCAGACAAGTATGAAACGGTCAGAGAATGTACTCGCCTGATAGCTTGAGTGTCTGAAGAGAATATACTGTCCGAGGAGTGGTGTCTGTCTCCTATAGAACAGTACAAGTCACTATGAGTCCAAAAATGATAATAAGATGCATCACAATGCATTCTAAATGAATCTAGGTCAATCTAGGTCAAATCTAAGTCAAATCTACGTCACACCAAGCTAAACTAGGTCATACTAAGCCAAACTGGGTCATACTAGGACAATCAAGGTCAAACAAGGTCATAGGAAATCAATCCAAGTCAAACTAGGTCAATTTGGGTCAAGGGTTGACTTACAGTTGACTTTTGGTCAAAAAGTCAACTCTGGTCAACTCTAGTCAACACGGAGTCAACCCTAGGTCAAACAAGTCATATGTTGACCAACTGTTGACTTTCAGTCAACTAGTCAACTCTGGTTTGGTTCCGGTCAAATCTAGTCGCTTAAAGGATAAGTTTGACTCTCGGTTGACTTTTGTTGACTTTTGGTCAAAATGGTCAATCGACGTCAAAACTAGTCTATGAGCACTATATTTGATCATTATCAACCAAGGAAATCAAGTTCTAACTCTATCTTAGACTCCAAACTCAAATATCCTATTTCTAGGTATTATCTATATTACCTTACCAAGGTAAAAACCAATACCTTGCACAATACCACTCTAACCTAGGAATACTAGCCTAGGTTTCCTAGGATAGCTAGATACTATCCTATACTAATATTACCTACCAAGAAATCCTAGTATCTAGGTCATCTAAGTCATCTTATGACACATGTTATCCATTACCCATTACCTTACCTCATATACCATTCTCATTTACCCTACATTCACACAACTCACCCAACTCACACACTACAAGCTCACACACAATACTCACATAGGCCCTCCTATATGTTTAGTCATAGGCTAAGACCTATAGGTTATTAGCTATACTCATATATCACTCTCACTCATAAATAAATATATAAACTCACAACATATATACATATATATATAGGCTCACACATATATCTCACATACACATACCCATAGCTCCTAAACACACATCCATATATCTCATCCACACTCACACACAAACTCAAATACAAGGCCACAAGCACACACTAAGCTTACACACACACACACAGGCAATGGGACACAAATATATAGGCTATGGGTCCATATATACCTACATATATGCCACCCATAAATACATACATGTAGGCTGATTTTTGGGGCATGTTAGGACTGGTTTGAGGGTGAAATGGGGACTGGTTTGAACCTGTTTTGGGGGCAAATGCATATGGGGCTGCCATGGACAAGTAAGGGCTAATATGGGACTGTCCAAAGGGTGTTACCAATAGGCTAATTTAGCTAAACATTGGGTGAACCAAGGACTATACATGGCTGTCAATGGGGCTAACAAAAGCTTGGTTAAGGGCTGTTACATAGGCTTAGTTTAGGACTTATTTTGGGTATCTATATAGGGGCTGTCTATTGGGGTATTTGGGGCTGTATTTGACAGTATGAAAAGGGAAGTATGGACAGCCAAATTAGGTGTGGTACATGGCAGTAGATGGGGGTTTCTAACTGTCTATTTATGGACTGATTTGAGGTCAGGTATTGGGGACTTCTATGGACTGTTATTAGGATAGTGATATAGGCTAAAGGGGACTAGTTTTTGGACAGTCAATAGGTCTACAATGGACTGGAAGTTGGGGGCTGTGTAAGGATGATGTATGGCAGAAATGTATCAGGTTTTTGGGGGGTGCTATGAGCTGAACTCTGTGGCAAACAAGGACTGCTAATGATATGGATGGGGTAGGTTTTGACAGGAATGTGGGGTCAAATGAGGACTGATTTAGGACTGAATATAGGGGCTTTTTGTTGTGGCATTTGGGACTGGTTTTGAGGACTGCCATGTTCTTCTATGGGACAGGTTTTGTGGCTGCTCCATGGGCTGAATGGGACTAAAATTGCTACTGTCCTGCTGCTGTTAGCAGCAGGATTCCCTCCCCAAATCACTACCACACTACTCACACTCCATTCTCTCTATATAACACACACACAAGCTCTCAAACCACCACTCCCTATCATCCATTTAATCAAACACTTGCTATACACATCCACACACAACCCAAACTTTTCCCCCTTGGCCGAACCACAAAACCATATCCACTACACAAGAACACACACATATATACCATAATATATATATATATATATATATATATATATATATATATATATATATATATAGGGTCGTTCTACAATACATCCGCTGGAAATGGATGTATCGATACATCCGAAATCTGGACCGTTGGATGTTGGTCCAATGGTTCGGATTGAATAATAGTGTAGAAACATCATTTAATGCTGATTTAGACTTTTGACCTGTTGGTAACTTGCTTTAGCAGGTCATTCTTCACTTTAATTTTTTCAATGAACACCCTAAATTAATTCATATTTACTCTCTCAAAAGTCCATCTAATTTAATATTTCGTATTATATTTTTTTTGGTTACAGGCCGTCGTGGTGGTGGTGTTGGTGGTTGTGGTGGAAAGAGAAACAGAGATGAAGATGGAAATAAGAATCGGTCCGGATCGCGTCGAACGTCGTCGAGCCCTCCTAGAACAACGAGGAGTACCAGCTGCGCCGTGAAGAATCGGTTCGCTTCCCGTCGGACATAGTCGAAACCTCCTCGAACAAGAAGTATTAGCGGCGCCGCTCTAATTTTACTGTCCATGCCATTGTCAGAAATCTTATTTTTCATCTAATAATTTAATATTTTGTTAATAAAGCTACATGTCACGGTGGTGGTTGTGAACTGAGGAAAACCTGCTTCTGAGGTCGGGCGGATCATCTTGTCACATATTTTTAAAAAAAATCTGTATTGATCGGACGAATTTTTTTTACTTTTCTAATGATAATATTTTCGAAGAGAATATTTTATTTGGACGGTGAACGGCCATTCTCTTTGCTTTTAACACGGAGAATGGCCATTCTCTTTGCTTTTAACACGGCGAATGGACGGAGAATGGCCATTCTCTTTGCTTTTAACACGGCGATTGTACGGAGAATGGCCATTCTCTTTGCTTTCTACACGGCGAATGGACGGAGAATGGCTGTTCTCTTTGTTTTTAACACGGAGAATGGCCATGCTCAAGGAGAATGGCCATTCTCCGTTACTTTAACATGGAGAATGGCCATTCTCCGTTCTTTGAAAACGGAGAACGGACACTCTCTGTGCTTTTAACAAAGTATGGTACATTTAGGACTGGAAATGTTCAAGTATCTCATATTTTTTTCACCAAATATTTATAGTATTTTTAATATCATTTACCATAGTACATTCATTTTATATTAAATCATTTTCAAGATAATCCGAATATCATTTTATCAGGCTTCCACTGTATGGCTGAACAAAATTTCTTGCGAATGTTTGAATATAATTAACCTACTATCAAAGAGAATTTTTCTTACATTACATTATGCCTTACACTGGCATCGACTTCATACTGATGGCATCGATGTACTGATGGCAATAACAAAGGATGAACATGCAGGATTACAATTATGTTTCCGCAATAACAAGGGATGAACAGGCATGATTACAATTTTGCTTCAGCAATAACAAGGGATGAACATGCACTGGCATCGAATTCATACTGATGGCATCGATGTAATAATTTTTTACAGAAAGCAAAACACATTACAATCAAATAAAGTTTCAGTGATCCCAGGAATGCATCCGTAATATGGCCACCTTTAAACCCTAGCAATGCACCCAGGACTCACGAAATCTGTGATGGGCATCTGCAAATCAAAGGAATACACCAAAATATCAATATCATCTATCAAGGCCAACTGCCAACCAAATAAACGCTTCAACCAGAAAATCATAATCAAATTAAGTATACTTCATTCCAAGTCCAATAAACTGCATAATTCACGTTACAGTAATCTGTCCAATCCACGTTAGTAATTCAACATAGAACCTGCATAATTCACAATACAATAATCCAAATAAATATCAGACCTACTCTAAATTCAAGACCATATTACATTTTCAAATCAAATTACGAACTATGCACTGAGTACAAGCAAAAAGTTTAATCTTACAATATTTCAAACACAAAATTTAGTTTGTCCGCCATGACCAACAAATATTCAGAACAATATTACAAGTCAAATATTACTTCCACATTGAAATAAGAGACATTCAAAACTCAAAAGATGAATCTTCATAGACGTCTCCATCTTCATCTTCTTCTTCTTGTTTCTTTTTTTTTTTCCTACTTCTTCTTTCTCAAAATATCCTTCACCTACACCTTGAGGGACGGATGAAGAAAAATTATAGTCAGTATTGACTCACTTTATAGGTAGAAATGACATCCAGAAACATAAATAGAAGTATCAAAGTGATGGCTAGCATTAAAGTGTCAATGTGCACAGTGTGTATTTTTACATAAGATTTTGGGCTAGCCCCATTTACCTTCTTCACGAGGGAAGGAAAATCTTATTCTTGGTCAGCAAATTCAACCTCTATCTGGTTAATCTTATCCAGAATCAATTTCTGGTTGTCGGATATAGTCTTCATCTCTTTGAAGACATTCTCAAAGTTTGCAGCAACAAAATTGTATAGATCATCAACC